>CAJHQQ010000226.1:0-281409 GCA_905132885.1 Moricandia moricandioides
GTTGTGAGGGTAATTACAAGTCCCCTCCCCGAGACTTCCTGAACGATACAATCACTTTCGAGGAATAGGAGACCGTCAAAATTGGCAAATATCATTGCGATCCACTCGTAATCGATATTGTGATAAAGGGTCTCGTAATCGCCAGTACTTGTAGACACATGAAGTACCACTGACATTATATTCCGCGATACGCTCAGAAGGATGAACGTCGATCTGTCCAAAGTCACACCAATGCCAAGACCACTCATTGGTTTCTGTGGCCCAATGTCAATGACTCTCGGATCGATCAAACTCCGTTCACGGCCAAAGAATTCACAAGGGTCGTGAATTTCCCGGCCGTCTACCACCCTACCATCTATAACGTGATAATGGGAACACCTTGGATAATCTCCATGAAGGCATTCCTGTAAACCTATCACCTGGGCATCAAATTTCTGACTCCGAACTGAACCAAAGCAATCTGGGGATGCCAAAGACAGCCATGACTTTGCTTCCTGGCCGAACATAAGCTGAGGAAAATCACGACGAAATCTATGGCTAAACCTAAACGCACGAAGATAACTCAGTCTCTGACTGAAAACACTTCCGAAAAGAGCAATCTAGAACCGTCCACCCGACCAACGGCTTTGGAAAAAGAAAGCAAACAAGCTTCCGAGCCCAACACTCTAGCCCGAATGGAGGAGAAAAAACCTGGAAGAAGTATTCAATCCAGCAACAGTCACTGTGACTAAGGCGATCAGCGCAGCAGCACCACCGAGTAATAATGCTCGCGGCATGAACTGAACTACGAGACAGCTTGATTCCCGAAATGGGTACGTAGGAAACTCGTCGCAAGATAAGTTCAGCTGCACCCCTCTCTCAAAAGGAGGTGTGGGGGGGGGGGGGGGGGGGGGGGGGAGTGGGTACGTATATGTATACTCGTATACTCCATCATTTTAAAATATATTCCTTTGTACTCAATATTTTTAAAACTTTTTCGATAATAAGAAAACGCAATACGAAATCAAAAGGTCTCACAGTTCTCTTTTACCGCTTATGATACTCGATCTCCCAAGTTACTTTATAGCTACAATAAAAATTCAGGATTTGATAAGAAACACTCAGGCATGAATAAACGGTTATCGTATAACCCGGAAACAGAAATCTCATGAATACCCAACTCATTAAAAACCAAGCAAACTCCGAGTACTTTAAAAACACCCGTCGAACGCCATATAAGTCTCACGACAAAAACTGAACATCTCCAAAACCCACAAGAGGTTTCGTAAAGTGATACATAAGGAAACTTCTGAACAAAAAAACACTTATTAAAAAAACTACTACACAAATGATTCTCAAATACACGGTCAAAATTGACCTTCAACTGAAACACTAAGCCATCTTCTAAAAGAATTGAGATCTAACTATACATATAACATATTTATGGAAAATAAAAGCGAGACGTCGTGAGAAGACCTTCGAAAATATAAATTCAAATTCGAAACAAACCACTAAAACAGTCAGTCCGCGACAATAAATTAACAACTAACTCATAATAACATATGCCCGCTCTTATATCACATTCGTCGATTGCCCCGATGAATACATCAACCATTCTGTAAACGAATGTTTAGACCTCCCCCGGTCCTCATAAATTCGACACAAGGATTATAGCGCTATAAAAGAAATTCAAAATTTTGGTTAGTACTTCCTGAGGACTTCAAAATTGTGTTTGTAGAGATGCTCGGTTTCCAATCATTGCAAGTCATATAAGACGAGAACTTATAACAAACTTCAATATTGAGACGAAAGCAGGTCGAAACCACACAAAGGTTCCGTAAGCCGAAATAGTCACCGCAAACCTAAAACCGGTACTAAGCTTAGGACTTGCCCTAAACCCAGCACACTAGTCTCAAACATTTCAAGGCATAGTATCTAACCGATACGAGATCCCAAAACTTGTCTCTTTGCTTACATTCGTATGTTCATAAAAATAAAAAAAAAATAAGTTTTTTGAATAATATCGCCCGAAACGAACAACAGACGTAATGATTCTTCAAAGAGTTAGATACGAGATGACAACTCATATTCTTTCCTCCACAACCATGATACTACCAATCATTATTAACAAAGAAACATACTTCATTAGATAAAAGCCGCAAAGAGGCAGGGATTCAAAGCCACACGCGGCCAGTCTTGATAATCTAAACACGACCATACTTGGCCAAAATGAAAACATAAGCATAACATAGGGAACACATTCCCTTAAAGGACACGAACATTCTTCAAAAATCTAACTCATAGTTCCCAGACATCGACATCCAAATCGGGTAGTCGGTAACTCTCAGCGGATCTACTTTCTGCTCAACCTCGACGTCCTCTCCCGGAGCGGCAAGTCGAACTTCCTCTGAATCAGAAGAAATGGAAATCATGGCTCAGTGCTCCCAAAATTTCCTCTCTATCTGAGGGATCCTAGATTCCGTGTTGGAAAGGTTGGCCATATGCCTCGACATCATCGCCACATCAGTCTTGAAGTTGTAGTCGCTTCTCTGCATACGCCACAAGGCACCCAAGCCTCGGCATACGCGATAGTCCCAAAAGGACCTATACGCTTGCTGGAACTCTCCCAAATAAACCGCAAACTTAGCCGAAAGTTCATTCATGATCGAGGCCACCTCTCTTCGAAAAGACCTACGCTCACGACGGATAAGGCACTCTCGCTCTCGCTCGAGATCTTTCTCACAAAAAGGCGTTCCTCGGTCTTGCCCTTCAAGTGAGCAATTTCCTTCTGGGCCATCTCGACTTGAAACTGAGCCATTTGCACTTCAAGATAGCTCCCACTAAGGGCCTCGTCAATCGCATGAAGGCCTTGCAAGATACTTTTCGTTTATTTAGAGGCAAATTCTACAAAACAAAAGTAAAGAAAATGCAAAAAATAAACCCCATGCAAAGTCGCGATGATTCTGTAAACTTTGCCGATCTAACAGGATCTCCGCTGGTCGTGGGCTGACCCGACGGAACGTAAATAGAGGCATGATATTCGTCAAGGTCGAACCCACCTCCGCACGACTGCGGGGTCTGACTGGTACAACTCCCATCTCCAGCAAGGAGGTCATGGTACCATTCCTCCGTGGACTCCACCCCATCTTAAGCGTCATCACCTTCATCGGCGACAACTTGTTTATTCTTGGGAGACCTCTCTCGCTCTCTCTCTCCCGATAGTAGGAATATCGTATGGGATGTACTTCTCCATAATTGGATCCGATTCATCGTCCATGACCATATGAGGCCGAGCTTGAGCGTGATGATAATCAACTGCTGCGCGAAGTAGCTACAAAGAAAAGTACCCCAATAGAACAGGCCACCTCGAAGATGGTCCCTAACAACGAGCGTGTCCGCAGGAAACGGAGGAAGAGGGTCAACAACTGCCAAAAAAAAAGAAATGGCCAGACATCAGTAAAAAAACAATAAAGGATCAAAGTATCCGACCACGATACCCGTGCGACCCCATCTTTGTCTAATGATAGGAATGCTTTCTTCTGCAACAGAAGCCTTATCTATGCGGACAAAGAAGTAACGTTTGTCCTAACTATGAAAGTTGGACGTAAACGACTTGATCACCCCCATAAAATTACTTGGCATGAGACAGTACCGGAGCGGCAAACCCGTACTCTTCGGATACAAAAATCTAGAAGATAGTCAACGCTCAGGTCCATCCCTAGCTTGTAACTCAAAACCAAGATTCCGAGGAGGTGCTGCAGACCGGCAGGTGAAAGTTAACTTATCGACAACCCATAGTGATCCAAGAACCAAACTATGACTTCCGGGATGGAAAACCATAAGCGACAGTATAGAAGATGCGCCTCGTAGCATGTAAAGTAGCCACGGGGCGGAGAATTGGCACTTTCCTTTTGTTTCCGCATCCGAAACGTCCCCTCCTCCGAAACACGGCAGAAATCTTAGATGTTAGCAAAGAAAGAATGCCTACAGTCACTCGGCCCCTCGGCAGCCCCTACGAAAGTTGGTCTCATAGGGCACCACGAGTCAGCTGGTGGGGGTGCAAGACCACAAGTCACTTTCCAATACCCCTCCACCACTTTAGGATCAATGGATTGTCGCAAAAGCTAAACCTTCAGGACAACCTCATTGTTGACATGAAGAGATGAATAGCAATCATGAGAAGAAAAGATCAAGAGAAGCAGTCTGGACATCCAAAATAGTTTGGTCCATACAAGCAGTCCACTCTCAACCTAACTTGGTGTAGAAGGCAAGCAATGGAGTTGGCTTGCATTGTGATTTCATGTGTAGAGTGTTCTGAGGCTCTGGGATGATTATGACCTGAGGAAAGAGCTGTTGGAACAAGAAAACAAGAGAGAGTCGCATGTTGGGATAAGGAGAAGAGACGCAAGGGAGCTGTCACTTTCACACTTCTGGCTGAGCCATTTTGTCTCTACTTCACCAATATTGTTTTTTCATTTCTGTATGCAAGTTGTATCTTTATTTAAATGATGTAACCAGAACCAAAATGAATTAAGGAAATAGATTTTCTCTCTCTCTCTTCTGTCCCACGAAATTAGCCCTCTCTCTCTCTCTTGTTGTTGCTAAGTTCTTCTCTGTTCTTCATGATTCTCACCTAAACTCTCTTTATTTCACTAAATCTCACATGGTATAAGAGCAAACAAGCTCCTGAAACCTTATTATCTACTTCTCTTATACTGATTCCAGAAATCTCTTTCCTTTTACTCTGATGTTTTTCAAAAACTTTCTTTACCCACTGGATAATAGATGTTCTTGAGCTGTTCTTGATGGAAAATTTGAAAATGGTGGTGATTCCAGTTATTCTTAAGGGAGAAAACTATCTGTTGTGGTCACGACTTGTCAAGTTTGCTCTTGGAGGCAGAGGGCTCTGGCAATATGTTAGTGAAGGCAAAACCCCAAAGAAGACTATCCTAGGAGAGGATGGAAAAAAAGTTGTACTTTATGATGATGATGGATTATGGGGTCAGGAGGATCTTACAGTGTTGTCCATCATTCAGAACAGCCTTGAAGTTTCATTTTTGGAAGCTTAGTCCTACTGTGAAACTTCCAAGGAGTTGTGGGATACACTCCAGAAGGTGTATGGCAACATTTCCAACTTAAGTAGAGTGTTTGAAGTCAAACAAGCTATCAACAACCTGAAACAAGATGAGGAAGAATTCAATCAGCATCTTGGGAAGTTTAGAAGTCTATGGTCAGACTTAGCATACTTAGACCAAGTTCTAGTGATCTTGAAGTCCTAAGAGAAAGACAAGAGCAAGATGTGGTATTTAGTCTGCTACTGACCCAAAACCCTTCATACAATCAGCTGATCAAGCATGTGCTAAGAGAGGATAAGCTTCCAAGTGTAGAAAGAGTGTGTGATATTATTCAAAGAGAAAAGGTCAATCACACACTCTTTGAGAAGGAAAGGAAGTGTGTTCGACTTGGAAAGAATATGCCCAACAAGAAAGGAAGAATGGTGTTGTTTCTAGAGTACAAGAAGGCTAAGAAACAACACAGAAAGAAAAGCAGTAAGCAAAAGAGGATGGACATCAATATGGCAAGAAGTTTGCTCAATAAGATTGAGCATCAAATGATTGAAGGGAAAACAATGTATTCAGCTTTTATCAGTGATTCAAATGAAGGAGGAACATGGAAAAGTAATAATGGGGCGACCAACATTGATGGTCTAGCGACCAGGAGTGACTTGAATGAATTCATCAAGGTTGCCAAGGCCATTATCTCATTTTAAGAAGGCTGGTACACATTTTCTAGACTCGAAACCAATCATTATAGATTCATGAGCTAGTCAGCATATGATCAGTGATAGGGATCTGATTAGTGATGTCAAGCCTGCCTCAGGGAATGTGATTATAGCAAATGGAGATAAGGTTAAGATAGAAGGGATAGGGAACCTTAAGCTGTTTGATAGGGAACCATCTGCCATATATATGCCTGAGTTTAAATCTAATTTGCTGTCAGTAAGGAAGGCTACAATTGATTTGAGTTGTCAAGTTGTCTTCAGAAGACCTGATGATGTTGAGTTTTAAGATCTAAAGACAGGGCATGTGTTTGGAAGAGGACACAGCTAGGATGAACTTTATCATCTCCAAAGGACAAAACCATCTCCCTCTATCTGCATGGTCAGTACATCTACTGAGGTTGATAGCACTACATGGCATGCTAGATTGGGACATCCACATGCTAGAGCTCTGAGTCTGATGCTTCCTGGTGTTGTATTTGAGAATGATGGGTGTGAAGCATGTATCTTGGGGAAGCATTGTAGGACAGTATTCCCAAGGTCTAACACAATCTATGAGAAATGTTTTGACCTTGTTCATTCTGACGTGTGGACTGATCCAAGTCTGTCTAGAGAAAATCACAAATACTTTGTGACCTTCATTGATGAGAAGTCTAAGTACACTTGGGTGACATTGATTCAGTCGAAAGACAGAGTGCTTGAAGCTTTCAAGAATTTCCAGATCCATGTATCCAACCATTTCAGTGCCAAGCTCAAGATCATTAGGTCAGATAATGGTGGAGAATAGACAAGTCAAGCATTCAAGCATTATCTAGATCAACATGGGATTATACATCAGACAAGCTATCCTTATACTCCACAACAAAATGGAGTAGCTGAGAGGAAGAATAGGCACCTGATGGAAGTGGCAAGGTCAATGATGTTCCATACTAATGTCCCAAAGAGATTTTGGAGTGATGCTGTGATGGCTGCTTGTTATCTTATCAACATGATTCCCACAAAGATGCTTAATGATCTATCTCCATTTGAGGTACTAAACAACATAAAGCCATCTTTGGATCATTTGCGTGTATTTGGATGCCTCTGCTTTGTGTTGATACCATGAGAACAGAGGAGAAAGTTAGATCCCAAAAGTTCAAAGGCTATGTTCATTGGCTACTCTACAACATAAAAAGGTTATAAGTGCTATGATCATGTGGCAAGAAGGGTTTTAGTATCAAGAGATGTGAAGTTTGTGGAGACTAAGGGATACTATGAGGAGAATAGTTGGGATGACTTGAAAGATCTATCTCAAGCATCAGACAAAGCCACCAATCTCAGGATTATATTGGAGAGCCTTGGTATTAGCATACCTTAGAAGAATCAGGACACAAGGGTGTGTCCTCCTGAAGCTGCATCTGGTCCAGAAATTGTGGTTGATGAAGCTGTGGAAACCATTCATCCTGATCCTGAAGGGGGCAATCAAAATGAATCAGATACTGGTACAAAAGCTCATGATCATGATGAAAGGCAGCAAGAATCAGTCTCTCAACCAGCTGAGGTGGAATCTCATGAAGAAGAACAACCAGAAGAGGTTCAGCCTTTGAGAAGAAGTACAAGATTGAATAAGGATCCTTCCAATTGGATCAACACAAGAGTCTACTTCAACAGTCAGGCTGTGGCTCATCCTATACAAGCAGTGTGTTCACTTGCTCAATATCCTCAAGAGCATCAGGTTTTTATTGGCCAGCTTGATCAGGATCACATTCCAAGGTCATATGAAGAATCAATGGAGCATGAGGTGTGGAGAGACTCAGTTGGGAATGAAACAAATGCCATGGTTGTCAATGACACTTGGTATGAATCTGAACTACCAAAAGGGAAAAAGGCAGTGACTAGTAGATGGATCTTTACCATCAAGTACTTGGCAAATGGAAAGATTGAGAGGCACAAGTCAAGGCTGGTTGCAAGAGGGTTTACTCAAACCTATGGAGAAGATTATGTGTATACCTTTGCACGAGTAGCAAAGCTTCACACCATAAGGATCATTCTCTCACTTGCCACAAACTTAGAATGGGAACTATGGCAAATGGATGTGAAGAATGCTTTCCTTCAAGGAGAGTTAGAAGATGAAGTGTATATGCATCCTCCTCTTGGGCTAGAGCATCTTGTCAAACCAAGAAATGTTATGAGGCTGAAGAAGGCAATCTATGGCTTGAAACAATTTCGAAGAGCTTGGTATCACAAATTGAGCACAACTGTGAATGGAAGAGGGTTTAGAAAGTCTGAGGCTGATCATACTCTCTTCACACTTTCTGGTCCAAGAGGGATTGTGGTCATCTTAGTGTATGTGGATGATATCATTATCACAAGAAGTGACAAGGAAGGGATTCAAGCAACCAAAACCTTCCTAAAATCAGTGTTTGACATCAAGGATCTTGGAGAGCTTAAGTACTTCCTTGGGATTGAAGTTTGTAGATCAAAGGAAGGACTCTTCCTGTCTCAAAGGAAGTATGCACTGGATCTGTTGAGTGACGCAGGAAACCTGGGAGGAAGACCAGCTAAGACTCTCCTTGAAGATGGATACAAAGTGTTGCGAGAGGGGGGAGTTTGAGGATAAGACATATGAACATGTCAAGAAGTATAAGAGAATGGTTGGGAAGCTCATCTACCTGACCATCACACTGCCAGACATATGTTTTGCTGTAAATCAAGCCAGCCAAAATATGCAAACTCCCAAGGTACATCACTGGAATATGTTTGAGAGGATACTGAAGTATTTGAGAGAAGCTCCAGACCAAGGTGTATGGATGGGTTGCAATGGAAGCAATGAAATTGTAGAGTATTGTGATGCTGATTGGGCAGGAGATAGGGTTGATAGGAGATCATTTACTGGGTATTGTACATTGATTGGAGGAAACTTGGTCACTTGGAAGAGAAAGAAGCAGAATGTTGTATCTTGTTCAAGTGCTGAAGCATAATACATGGCTATGAGAAAGCTCACCAAGGAGCTTGTGTGGATCAAGGGATTGCTTAGAGACTTGGAGATCGAGATCACTACTCCCATGACCGTTCATAGTGATAATCAGGCTGACATCCACATTGCAAGTAATTCATGTTCCATGAGAGGACTAAGCATATTGAAATAGACTGTCACAAGGTTAGACAAGCCGTGGAGCAGAAGATCATTCTCCCTTGCTACACAAGAAGTAAAGATCAACTGGCTGACATCTTTACCAAGGCAGTAAGCACTAAAGTCTGTGAGTTCATACATCCCAAACTTGGAATCATCGATCTCTCATCATACTAATCCTCTTAGCCATGTAGTGTTCTACTCTTTTTCCTTGGTTTGGTTTTTATCCCACGTGGTTTTTCCTAGCTAAGGTTTTAATGAGGGAATGCTTCATGGTTTCCAAGCTTAACCAGTCGCTATGGTCAAGCTTGAGGGGGAGTGTTGACATGAAGAGATGAATAGCAATCAGGAGAAGAAAAGATCAAGAGAAGCAGTCTGAACATCCAAAATAGTTTGGTCCATACAAGCAGTTCACTCTCAACCTAAGTTGGTGTAGAAGGTAAGCAATGGAGTTGGCTTGCATTGTGATTTCGTGTGTTGAGTGTTTTGAGGCTCTGGAATGATTATGACATGAGGAAAGAGCTGTTGGAACAAGAAAACAAGAGAGAGTCACATGTTGGGATAAGGAGGAGAGAGGCAACGGAGCTATTACTTTCACACTTCTGGCTGAGCCATTTTGTCTCTACTTCACCAGTATTGTTTATTCATTTCTGTATGCATGTTGTATCTCCATTTAAGTGATGTAACCAAAACCAAATTGAATTAAGGAAATAGATTTCCTCTCTCTCTCTCTCTTTTCTCTCCCACGAAACTAGCCCTTTCTCTCTCTTGTTCTTGCAGAGTTCTTCTATGTTCTTCATGATTCTCACGTAAACTCTCTCTATTTCACTAAATCTCACACTCTTCACCCCAAATTCGTAGGCTCTGGGGCTATTTTTGAAAGCCATAACACAAAAAAAAAGCACAAGGGAAGAAGAGAGAATTTTTTTTTCTACCTTTAGAGAGTTTTCTTGAGGAAGTAAGTAAGTGAAAGATTTGAAAGCTTACACCACATACTTATATAAAAAGCGATTTACTATTCATCCTCAGACATTTATTAATCAATTCCGCCTAACTTACCTAACACACCTAACATCTCTCAAGAACACCTCGACAATTCTTGCAAGCTTGGGGGCTAACTATTGGGGTCAGAAATGGTCACGACATCAGTGACCAGAAATTACCGTGGAGAAGTTATCTCTCTTTCAAGTAAAAATAAAACAAGAAACCTTCGCACCCAAACTCCTCATCACCCTACCCATCTCGTCTTGATCAATGAATCAAGCCGTACGATTGTACAAAAAACCGCAGGTCGCTTTCAAGTCTAGTCGTCTATGTCCGAATAAACACACGACTTCTAGTCTCCCATGGGCGACTAGACCCTTGACAAAGTCTAGTTGCCCTTGGGCGACTAGACACACACAACGTCTACTAGCCCATGAGCGACTAGAATTTCCACAAAGTATAGTCGTCCATGGGTGACTAGATGCGTGCAAAGTCTAGTTTCTCATGGGGTGAATAGACTCTCTGCAAGGTCTAGTCACCTACGGGCGACTAGACACATACAACATCTAGTCGCCCATGGGCGACTAGACCCTCGACATATTCTAGTCTCCAATAGGTGACTAGACGCATACAATGTCTAGTCGCCAATGGGAAACTAGACCAAATTCTACTCATCACTCTCTCCTTTGGATCTTGACTAGGTTGTTTCTTGTTTGTTTCGGTTGGAGTTTCTGTTGAACTCTTACGATTAAAATTGCAAAGACTTGTTTTCTCGTAAAACTCTGAGTCAATCGTTTAACACGATAATGGTTAAATTAAGCACAAATGTTATCTCGGCTATACATTTCTTTTATTATTTTGTGGAACCAACATTGTGTAATCATACGAACGACGATTTCTCTGAGAGAAATTGTAAAAATCGTTTAAATCGCAAAACGGCCCGAAAGGGTCTAAAATGCTATAAAGGCCCACTTAAGATTTTAGACAAGAATGAGCCCAATTACAATGACGGTCCGCCTGATTTCCATAGAAGATAAATGGAAAAGAAGATAATTGTCAAGTTTTGAGATAATTATGGAGAAATTGAGAAGATAAGGAAGATTTCCATGGAAGGATAAACTTGAATCAAGGGCAGAAAAAGACAGATGACCGACCTTGGAAGGAATATACAAGAGAAGCAAGGGAGAGGGACACACACAATAAATTCTATGAAACTTAGCATTTAGAGCAGTTTAGGCAACTTTCTGTTTTTTACCGAGTTGCGACTCAATTAGGTTTTCAAGTCTTAGGTTGTTAGAAGTAGGGAACTTGCCGACAACTCTTGTAGCCAAGGCTTTTACCTGTTGTAGACGCTCATATGCATATTCAGAATAAGATCTCTATTTCTCTATTCTTCATCTCGATTTATTTACTTTTGTCTATTTTTTTCATAACTTGATTACTTGTCGTTAGGCTCAGCAGACGTTCGTGATCTCAGGGAAAGTTACAGTTTCTTAGCTTTCCTCTGATTATGGAAATCGACGGTCGAAATTTTGGTTCTCACAACTTTCGTCCTGGTACCAGGGGTTTTATGGACTTTTGTCCAGAAACCCGTAGGTTGCAAGGACTTTCATGCAAGAACCCGTAGGTGTTAAGGACTATCGTCCAGGACCCCGTAGGTTGGGGAATACATTCTCACTGAACCCGGAGGTTTGAGGACGTATTATTCATTAAACCCGGGGTTTTAGCACATAGCCCTATTGGACCCGGAGGACTTAGGACATATCCTTTCATTGAACCCATAGGTTTTAGGGTGTTATATCGAGCTCTGCTCCCGTGAGTAAGCTGCTCTTAATTTTTATGCGACATTTCTCTCGGCTCCCGGAGGTAGGCCAGTATCAATGTCGGTTTAGATGTTTCACTCTGCAAAAACAGCTGCAGAAGTAAGAGTGGTGAAGTCTCAAATTCACCATGCCACTAGTGCTGCGCCCGAGATCGATCGACTAGTCGAGGAATCTCAGAGAACACCCTTCACAGCTCGCATCACAGATACCGAAGTATCGGATCCTGGAAAGATCAAGGTGCCCACTTACAACAGTACAACTGATCCCAAGGCACACCTGCAAGCCTTATAGATCGTGATGGGAAGGGAAAATTTGGAGAGAACGAAAGAGACGCCAGTCATTTTTTGCCTCTTCGTCAAGAATCTCCAAGGAGAAATGCTCGAATGGTTCTCCCGCCTTGAGCAAATTTCTATCAAAAGTTTCTGCCAACTGGATTTGGTGTTTCTCAAACAATAATCAATGTTCATAGACCGAGAAACCTCTGACGTCGACCTTTGGAGCCTGGCTCAAAAGGAAGATGAACCTCTCCGCGATATCATGAAAAGATTCAAAATGGTCATTTCTAGGGTTAGCAGAATAAGCAACAAAGTGGCCATATACGCGGTCCGTAAAACACTTTCGCACAAGCCGAAATTCAGGAAGTGGATAACCCTCGAAAAGCCGCGTACAATCCAAGATGCCTCCACAAAGCCCAGACTACATCATCGTCAAAGAGCAGAAGAAGATCCTATTGCAAAAGCACAAGCTGATGAAGATGTACACAAAAGATTTGGCATTAGACCATAAACTAAAAAAGAAAAACTCTCGTAACGACAAGTACGTCCATCACGAGGGAGAAGATCTCCAGCGAGCGCATAACTATGCCATCAACTCTGGATCGGAACAAGGGTGAATCACGGGTAACACGTGGACCCAAATTTTGAATTACGACGAGAACCCCTTCTGCGACTTCCACCAGACCCGAGGCCACACGGCCGTCAACTAAAAAGTTCTCGGGTCAAGGCTGGCTTCAAAATTGATCGCAGGAGATCTCTGCGATGTAATTTGTGTAAAGGATATCATCCGCGATTCCGATCATCCCCTGAAGTCTTATAAAATCCCGCAGTCGGAGAACACTTCTCAGGGGAATCAGTTGGGCGGAAAGCGTGGAAGGAGACAAGACGAAAAGGGTAACTACAACAATCATCGCAGAGTAAACAAGATTTTCGAAGGATCACATTACTGCAGCGATATGGTCTCGTCAATCAAGTCTTATCAGCGGAAAGCTGAGTCAAGCACAAGCCGGACAAGATGGTCTCCACCCTTCAACGGCCCAAACAAAACCATCACCTTCGAGGAAGAAGAAGCCGTTGGAATTGACCAGCCCCACTGCGACCCACTCGTCATCAATCTCGTAATCAGGGATCTTGAAGTCGCCAGAATCCTTGTGGACACGAAAAGCACGGTAAACCTCATCTTCCGTGATACTCTCAAAAGGATTAACGTCAAACTGGGAGACGTCATACTGATGTGGGGTTTTACTTTACTTTCAAGTTAGCCCTATTTCCCACTTTACTCTCTCAAATAAGGGTTCAGTGTAGTACTTAGGGATCAAATCCACAGAGACTCTAGGATTGCACAATAGACTTATTGTTTTCGAATTAAAGCTAGATGAATTATAACAATAACAATAAAAGCGATTTCCAGATTGATTTGGTTTGGGAGGATTAAATTAAGAGATTAGACTTAGGGGAAAATTCTCAGATAGGTTTAGATAATGCAGACTAATAGATTGCTAGGGTTTTATTAAGAATCGTTCGCAACTGAAACCTTAGGGGTTAGAAGATCCCTCTCGTGCATCTCGACTGAGCGTCAATCGATGACAATAAGATGGCATCGATCGATGCTCATTATAAACAGTATTGGTTTTGTGGTTTGATGGGTTCTCTAAAATTCTAATTCAACTCTCATTTGTTACTAGTTATTTAGATTGTTTAAGATAGATTCCAAGTTATAACCAGGCTCTCGCTTGCGCTATAAAACCCTAATTTCTAAGATTAAGGTGATCAAGTTCAACTTAGCTTTAATAACAACTTAAACAAAGAACCAAGAAGATTACCCTAACAATTATATAAAAACAACAATACATTACTACCATTGAATAACCCTAAATCTAATAGGGAACTACTCAAACATATGAATAAAGAACATGAATAAATTGCATAGAATAAATTGAGTAAAAAGATAAGGAGTTCAAGATCTTTTATGTGATGATGATCAGATCTTCTCTCCAATAGATGTAGCAATTTGTTCCAACTCTAAACTCTAAAACTCTGATGTAACTTAGAAGACAACTCTCTCTTAGGTCTTCTAGGCTTTGGGAAAAACAAAGATAGAAAAACTTGATAAATAGTCTAAATTTCGGTGAGGGACTTGTCTTGCAATTAATGAAACTTTTGGGTAAAACTTGTAATTTCTCAAGCCTTCACCAATCTCGTCGACTTGACTGTCGATCGACGCACAATGTCTGACGTTGATCGATGGTCTATTAATAAATATGAATCCGACTCTAAGTTTCTTCTGAGCAATGTTGAATGCTCCAAAATAGTCGAAAAGCTCTAATTGCTTCCAATGAGTACCTAGACCTGTAAATACTCTAAAACAATACCAAATGCATATAAAACACTCTAAAAATACTCTATATATCATAGGTAAAATCCATGGTATATCAAATCCCTCAGACTTATCCTCTGCCTTGTCCCCAAGCAAACAAAGCATGTGTAAGAAGTTGTGAAAATGTAGACTCACATAATGTCTAAGTATATTTGTCACCATACTTTGGTGCAACCACATCCTATCAAGTCAATCACATAGAAACTTTATATACCCTATCCTAGCATAGCAACCAAATTCATTCTACCAACAACTTAGTGAGTACTAGTCTGACTCGACCCTCTACTGATTTAATTTATTTGCATAAAATAAAAGTGCAAGCTTTACCTTGGGAGTATCGATCAAAGGATATATGGACTCTTACCTCTGCAAGTATCTGAAAAACTAGGCACATAATCTTCTCTGATCTCTTTATTCCCTCTTTTCTCTCTTCTCTGATTTTCTTGGATCTCAAACTCAATGGACATTGATGCTGATACAGTCCATCTTGCCATCTCATTTTCGAAATATATTTATATTATTATAATTATTATTTTAAAACAAAGTTGTAGGCGAATAGTGGGGTCATTAGTAATGTAGCTATATCTTGCTTCCAACAATGTCTGATCATTCTTTTGAATCAGAATAGTGGGGTCATCAGTAATGTATCTATCCCTCTGCATCTCAGGAAATCATCTCAATCTTTTATTTTAGTAGATGCTGAAGAGAGAGAGAGAGAGAAGGGAACCAGAGGTGCAATGACTTGTACCTATAGACTTGGGGAAGGAATCCGATCCAGTGTATGCCAAATCCAAAGCAAGCTGATAATGTCAAGATTAGTGTTGGAAATCACCTTCGGTTCTTTCAAACTCTCTAAGCAAGTGTGATATAGTGGCAGAAGGATCCACTTTGGTATCTCTTGTAATCTCTGCAAACAACCTTCGAAGAATGGTGTTAAAGTCTGGTTAGTCAATAAAAAATCTTGATCATAGTCTCCTTCTTGACTCAATAATTTTTTTTTATAAAACTTAAAGAAAGACTTATATAATTATCGAGATATAATTCGAAAACAAATAAATAGCACTTGTGAACCTTCCCCAGACTTAAATTACACTGTCCCCAGTGTAATCCGTCTCGGATTGGTTATGAGAAATTAAATCATAAGGAAACAGTGTTAGAGATAGTCGAATATACCAACTCTGTTAGGAGTATCAATTGATGGAAGTAGGTGAGGGTCGACAATGGTAAACCATCATCGTCGATCGATGGTGAACGTATGGTATCGATCGATGCTATATTCAAACTATCGGGTAAACCTTCAAAAATAGCAGAAATACTGAAATATTAGTATAAATAAAGTTAAAACTCGTAACTCTCAATTAAATCGCCATCAATCAAAAACAACAAGGGGGCGTCGATCGATTCTAAGCTGACAGACTGAATTGTGTGTGTTGACTCTCCACTCTGATCATCTCACTTTGGGTTAGCTCTGTTAGACACTCAAACACACGTTAAAAAAACATCCAAAGAGCAATAAATAGATAGTCTAAATCCAAATGCAACAAGAAAACTAAATATGAGTATAAGTCAGAAAGTGAAATGAAATAAAAGACAAAGGAGTATCGAAGGGACTACTCCTCGTCTGATGTATCTAGGTCATGCTGCTGCTGCTATGGTGCTGCTCCCGGTGGTGATCTGGCTCTGGTCTTCGGACGGCTGAAGCACTGGCATCGAGACATCGTCTCCACCCTGGCCCATATCGCTCGAAGTGCGTCCACCACCACTCGCTGGAAAACACCATGCTCGTGCATGTGGATATATGGGATCTGGGGGAAGGCTCGGAGTGGTGGAGGTGTCTGTGCCGGCTCGTCCTCTGAGGCTGCTGTGACCGGGTGTGCTGGTCTGAGGACTCCTCTGCATCGTACTCTAAGGGGTGGCGTGTGGAGGTGGCACTCAGCTGGGTGGAATGCGAGGCGCTGTAGATCGTCAGAGAATTCTTTCACCTCGTGCACTGGAAGCTCTATCATCTAAGGTCCCTCGTCATCCACAAAGGACCAAAAGCGTCCCTCCTTCAGCCACTGGGTCCTCGTCAGGTGACCCTCATCCATGAAGCACATATCTCTCTCTACCGAAGCTCCCTCGAAGCTAATGCCAAGAAATCTGAAGATGGGTTTCAAGAGGCTCCCTATCGTCTCCCTCTTCGTTCCAGAAAACTTGAAGGTTTTGCCCTTCAGGGTCGCCACGTGCTCAGCAAATATATCCCGCAAGTTCACCTACCGATCACTCATAGGTGGAGGAAAGACCTCATCGTCGAGCCCAACTAATTCCCTGACGGAATAATACAGCAATGTCAGCTCCGGAACCCTAACCTTGTTGGGTTCCATCTTGCACAATAGGGTGTTGGAAGGACCTTCAGGAAATAGCGCAAAGTAGGATGTCGGACGTCCGTCTGAGTGGATGAGCCTGAGTCAAAATGGCCTGTCCCGACGAGGCCCGAGAAGGGAGGCAAACCAGGGAAAGCAGCAACTGAACAGGCGCTAGTACCAATGTTGAAGCCATAAATCTCACAGAGCTGCGGGATGGGATTCTGGTACCCGATGCCTCTGATGGGAAAAGTCAAGGTGGCCTCATGCGCCACCTTCACCCTGGGGCTCTTGTAGAGCACCTGAGCCGTAGCTATGCACTGTCGGACCAGGTCGGGATACAGAGGATATGGCTTAGTAGCCATGGTTCCCAATCCAAGCTCCTGCACCATCTGTCTAAAATCTTAATAGAGCCCCAGCTTCTTCAGAGTTCGCTTATCGGCGAACTTGGTGGGCTCGATGGTAACGCTCTGCCAAGCTTTGTAGTAGAGGCTGTTAAAATCATCCCACTCCTCGCTCACGGGACGATGTGTGCAGACCATTGATGCCATCGCTTTTCGAGGATTGGGATAGTCCTCGAATGTCACAAGTAAAGCCTCATCCTCATTGGGCCAAAGGTCTCGGCATAGACGACCCCGTGGTGGAGCATTGGAGCTACCGACCTTGTACCGCACTTTTGTTCTCCTCTCGTTCATCTGCATTTAATCAAACAAGGCACAAAACAGAATCGATTTCGAGATTAAAAGAACAACCGTCGATCGTTGGTACGGCGTGGTCATCGATCGACAGAACCTCATGGGCATCGATCGACGGTGACTCATGGGAATCAATCGATGGTTCATCACGGATTATGGATTACGAAATCAAGAATATTGAACTCAAATCGTGCAAATCATGTTCAAACATAGTTGATAACTCCTAATCTAGTACTCCATCACCCTAAATCATCCTAAATTCCGAGTTAAACCACAAAAGATTCAATTTTTTTTCAATCCCCAAAAGTTCCCTAAACTAAGAGATTTATAGAATCTACCTTGATGAATGAGTGATTTAATGAACTAGACAGGTATAAAGGGTGAAAATCGAGTGATATAGATCAAAAACGAGAAAAAACGGCCAAAAATCGGGAGAGGAATCGAGTGTTCAACTCGTTTGTGTTTTGGCGGTTGTGGAGAAAAAATGATTTATGAATCGGGGTCGTGCCGAGTTAACCTACTCGACACACGACCGTCGATCGATGTTCCTATATGGGCGTCGATCGGTGATCCGTTTGGTGACTCCACATTCACTTAAGAAATTTGTAATTGCATAAGTAACTGATAAATAATTATTATTAATTAATTAATTATTGCTATTATATATTTTCTTTTTTTTATTTATGTTTTTATTATTTATTATATATATATATATATATATATATATTATATTATTAAATTAGTTGGTTTCCTCCCACTCAACGCTTACTTAAAGTTGTGAGCTTGACGAAAAATGAGCTTATAATTTGGGGTTAGGCACCTCTAGACGTGTGGTCTGAGTATGCGGAATTTCAGCTCTAACCCAATAATGTTTCACTCGCTGCCCATTCACCATGAAATCTTCTCTGTTAGGATTAAATAGGACAATTGTCCCATAAGGCGTAACTTCTTTGATGGTGAAGGGTATGAACCAACGAGAATGTAGTTTTCCAGGAAATAGAGTTAACCGAGAGTTGTACAGGAGTACTTGATCGTTTGGTTCAAAATGCCGTGAAATAATTTCCTTCTCGTTATAGGCTTTCGTTCTCACCTTGTATAATTTCGAGTTCTCGTAGGCGCGATATCTGATTTTATCGAGCTCATTTAGTTGAATTAATCTCTTTTATGTTGCAAGTCTAGCATCAAAGTTTATCTTTTTATGGTCCATTCGGCTTTATACGCTAGTTCTACAGGGAGATGGCAGGATTTTCCATAGATTAAGTGGAATTGGGTAGTTCCTAATGGTGTTTTAAATGCTCTTCGTTATGCCAAAAGTGCATCTTCTAACTTCAAAGACCAATCATTACGGGTTAATCCTACCGTCTATTCTAGGATTTCTTTGATCTGACGTTGGATACTTCCACTTGTCCGCTGGTCTGAGGATGATAGGGTGTAGCTACTCGATGGTGAACTCCATGTTTCTTGAGCAGTTTTTTGAACACTTTGTTAATGAAGTGGGTGCCTCTACTCCATCGCTTATTACGATTCGCGGAACTTCAAATCTGGGACAGATAATACTCTTGAAGAGTTTAACGACTACGACAGCATCATTTTTCGGATTCGCTATTGCTTCCACCCATTTAGATACATAGTCTACAGCGACCAATATGTATTTATTTTCGTGCGAAGAAGGGAAAGGGCCAATGAAATCGATGCCCCAACAAACAAACACTTCAACTTCAAGTATGGAATTTTGTTCCATCTCGGTTCTCTTGCTGATTTTTCCTCTTCTTTGGCAGGGGTCGCATTTTGCTACGTAGGCTTGAGTATCTAGAAACATAGTAGGCCAGCAAAAGCCCGCTTGCAGGATTTCTGGCATTGTCTTAAAACTAGCGAAATGTCCGGCTTAATCGGATTCGTGACAATGATATAAAATTTATGGAGTTTTGCTTCCGGAAATACAGTCTACATATGCCGTCAGAACATTGTTTGTAAAGATAAGGTTCATCCCAGTGATATCTCTGGATTTCTCTCAAAATTTTATTTTTATGATATCCTTTGAAGAGTTCGGGTTCTACTTCGGTCGCAAGATAGTTTACTATATATGCATACCAAGGTCTATCGTTGGTGTTTAGTGCACACCCCCCCCCCCTCCCCAAGTTAAACTTCTGCCTCAAGGAGAATCATCATATGGAGTCGAAGGATTACAACTGATGTTGATATTTATTGGAATGATTATTTCATCGTCCTTCTCAAATGTATCGTCGATCGATAGAGTCTGGACAAAATCTCGATGCTTTATGGCTATAATCGTTCGATGGCATTAGTGTCTCGTCGATCGATTCCACTTCATATGCCGAACTGACGCTACCAACGAAAGTCGATTCTGCTAAGTAGACATTTTTTGTGGGTAAGAAATCATCTATAGGGATGTCTTTGTCTACGCTTATTAGTTAAAAGTGATCTGCAACTCCATTTTCTACTCCCTTATTATCTTTGACTTATATGTTGAAATCTTGGAGGAGGAGAATCCATCATAAAATCCTTGACTTAGCGTCCTTTTTGTTCATTAAGTATTGGTCAGTGTGAACTACTACTTTTGAACCGACTAGATATGAACGGAATTTCTTGAAAGAGAATGCCACAGTCAACAGCTCTTTTTCTGTTGTCGCATAATTGCGCTGCACTTCGTCTAGAGTTCAGCTAGCGTAGTGTATAGCGTGCAACTTTTTGTCTTTCTTTTTTCCAAGTACCGCGCCTACAACGAAATCGCTGGCGTCGCACATAATTTCAAATGGTAGATCCCAGTCTGGTGCTTGGACAATAGGGGCGGATACGAGCGCTGATTTGATTGTTTTAAAGGCTTCGAGACATTCATGCATAAAATCGAAGTTCACCTCTTTGCACAGAAGTGCAGTAAGGGGTCTAGTAATTTTGCTAAAATCTTTTATGAATCGCATATAGAATCCAGCATGTCCTAGAAAACTTCTAACATCTTTGACATTAGTGGGTGGTGGCAGTCAAGTCATTACGTCAATCTTTGCCTTGGCCACCTCAACTCCGGCTGCTGAGACCTTGTGTCCCAAGAAAATTCCGCTGTTAACCATGAAATGGCATTTTCCTAGTTCAAAACCAGATTTTTCTATTCGCATCTAGCTAATACCTTACATAGGTTATCGAAAGATGCTTTGAAATTCAGACCATAAACCGAGAAGTCATCCATGAAAGCCTCCATGAATTCCTCGATCATATCGGGGAATATTGACATCATGCATCTCTGGAAAGTCGCAGGGGCATTACAGAGT
Source organism: Moricandia moricandioides (assembly GCA_905132885.1). Taxonomy (NCBI): domain Eukaryota; kingdom Viridiplantae; phylum Streptophyta; class Magnoliopsida; order Brassicales; family Brassicaceae; genus Moricandia; species Moricandia moricandioides. The sequence goes on from CAJHQQ010000226.1 coordinate 20,651, forward strand.
CCGAATGGCATCCTGTGATATACGAATGTTCCATAGAGACAAGTAAAGGTTATCTTTTCTTGGTCTTCCGGATGTATGGGTATCTGGAGGAATCCGGAATACCAGTTGAGAAAACAATAGTATTCGTGGCTTGCAAGTCTTTCTAACATTTGATCGATAAAGGGTAAAGGGAAATGATCCTTTCGTGTGGCATCATTTAGTTTCCTGTAAACGATACACATTATGTGTCCGGTGACAGTTCTACTAGGGATCAATACATCTTTGTCATTCTTTACCACGGTAATTCCTCCTTTCTTTGAGACAACATGAACCGGGCTGACCATGTTGCTGTCTAAGATCGGATAAATAACACCTGCATCTAGAAGTTTCATGATTTTCTTTTTAACTACTTCCTTCCGGTTGGGTTTCATTCTCCTCTGATGCTCGATGGAATATTTTAATTCATCATCAAGGTGTATCCTATGCATGCATAAAGCGGGAGATATTCCCAAGATTTCATCTAATGAATATCTGCGAGCCTTGAGGTGCTTCCGAAGTTTATTCAGCAAAAGTTCTTGCTCTCCGCTACTCAAGTTTGCATTTATGATGACATGATAGGAGTTTTCGTAAAGAAAAGTGTGTTTAAGACCGGCTGGAAGTGGCTTGAGCTCGATTTTGGGTGCTTTTTCCTTGCCCCAGTCGTCGGTCACAGTACGCTGTCAATCGATGGCGATATCGGGTTGTCGATCGACAGGGGTCGATAGATCGAGTTCGTCATGATTGAAAAAAAAAATCTTTTGTGGCGTCCAATTAACCTTGCATACTATCCAGTGAAATTTTCTAATGTAGAGATGTCGCCTTCAGGAGATGTGCTTGCTTTCTCTAGAGGTTCGTTCAAGCACATGTCTATGAATACTCTTCTGTAGGTTGGAAAGGTAATCGATATGGTAGGTTTGATCGTCGATCAAAGGTTGTTTTATTATCTTTTCCATGTCAAAGAACATCGGTATATTCCCGATGTTGAGGCATATACGTCCTTCTCTGACATCAATGATCGCCCCAGAAGTGGCCAGGAAAGGTCTTCCTAAGATAATCGGAGTTTGAGGTTCTCGCTCCTATTTAAGTACTATGAAATCTGCAGGTATATCGCAGTTATGAAAACCTATGGTACATCCTCAAGTACACCTTTCGGAATTCTAGTGGATCTATCAGCTAAAACGAGTGTGACCCGGGTAGGTTGAAACTGTGTTACCCGGGAGCGACTGCAACTGAATAAGGCATTAGCTTGAAACTAGAGACTAAATCGTAGAGGGATCTTTGAAATCTCTCCTTATAGTGCAGTCCAAAACGAATCTACTAGGATCAGGGAGTTTAATTGGAGTTTTCCTTGAATAATTTCGCTCACTTCTTCAGATACCATCATCATGCAGTGTTCTGATTCATGGAATCCTTGTGATGCTGCATCTTTCATGTACTGCTTAATAGCAGACACGATGTGAATGACATCGGTTAGTGGAATCTCAATGTTTATTTTTTCAAACGCTTTCTTGAATATTTCCTTTTTCCAACTGCTTCTTCTTTTTCTTAGCGTTTTTTGGAGGAAAGGGGGCTTTCTCTTGGTAGATCCTTGTCTTAACCGTTTCGGTTGGTATTGGGTCAGAGCGTCGATCAATTATTTCTTCAGGGGTTTGATCGATTTTCAGTAAGGGGTGTCGATCGATTTTCGGTAAGGGGTGTTGACCGATGTCCAGTATGTAGTGTCGATCGATTTCTCCCACGTCTATGTTCTTTCCCTTAGGTTCAATAATTGATTCCTCAAGGTCGTCATTTTGGCCTAATGCTTCAGTTTCAGGAAGGATTCCATGATCCTTTTCGTAAATTTCGAGCGGGATGAGATGCGATTTTTCTTTTTCATCCGTCCCAATTTTCTCGAATTCATCGATGGTGATACTTTTTTTAACGCCAGGGGTGATTTGTTGATTGCTTCGTAAAGCTATGACATTGCAATGGCTCCTGGGATTAGCGTCAGTTTACCAGGTAAGAATCCGTCCTCTCTCATGATGGACATAGCGTTGCTCACAACTTGGCTTTCGATTCTCTTAATGTGTTCGCTCAGAGTTTAAATTTTTTATGTCATCTCTGTGTATATCATATCTAACTTCTCATTGAGGCCGGAGGCTATTATACGGTTTCCTGTGAAGACTTGGTTCATTTTTGACTTTGAACTTCTTTCGTGTCTATTCACAGTGGTGTCGTAGTTGCTTGTGAAGTTGCCAGCGTTTTCCCTAAATCGTTGATCGTTCAGGTTCATCAAATCAGAGAACTCATGCTTTGCCTCATTCTTTAGAGATTTAGTGATTCGATTGGGGATTGCAGCTCCCTGATAATTAATTTGTTGGCTTGCTTTGTTGCTTTTATTGTTCATTGGTTCTATTAAGACTACTTTCTTATTATCAGAATCAGTAAAGGCGTACTTACCTGCTTCCGGCTGATCAGCATCGATCGATGGCAATGGAAGGGTGTCGCCCGACAGTAATGGACTAACGTCGATCGATTCCAGACTAGCTCCATCCACCGATGGTTGTTGTCCTGAATCCATATTCACTCCTTTAAGTACTTGTGTCATGAGGCCCAGGGAAAGAATAAATTATCATACAGTAAAATAAAAATCTGGAAAATATTCTAAACGAAATCTAATTGCAATAAGAAAGAGTCCCCGGCAACGGCGCCAAATTTGATGTGGTGTTTTACTTCACCTTCAAATTAACCCACTTTCCCACTTTACTCTCTCAAATAACAGGTTCAGTGTAGTACCTAGGGATCAAATCCACAGAGACTCTAGGATAACAAACTTATTTATTCTGAATTAAAGCTAGATGAATTATAAAAATAATAATAAAAGCGATTTTAAGATTGATTTGGTTTGTGAGGATCAAATTAAGAGATTAGACTTAGGGGGAATTCCCAGGTAGGTTTAAATAATGCAGACTAATATATTGCTAGGGTTTTATTAAGCATCGTTCTGAACTCAAACCTTAAGGATTAGGAGATCGCTCTCGTGCATGTCGATTGAGTGTCGATCGATGACAATAAAATGGCATCGCTCGATGTTCATTTTAAACAGTATTGGTTTCGTGGTTTGATGGGTTATCTAAACTTCTAATTCAACTCTCGTTTGTTACTAGTTATTTAGATTGTTTATGATAGATTCCAGGTTATAACCATGCTTTCACTTGTGCTATAGAACCCTAATTTCTAAGACTGGGGTGATCAAGTTCAACTTAGCATTAAGAATACCTTAAACAAAGAACCAAGAAGATTACCCTAACAATTCTATAAAATCAAAAATACATTACTACCATTGAATAACCCTAAATCTAAAAGAGAACTACTTAGACATAGCAATAAATAACATGAGTAAATTGCATAGAATAAACTGAGTAAAAAGATAAGGAGTTAAAAATGTTCTCAGTAATGATGATCAGATCTTTATCTCCAATAGATGTAGCAATGTGTTCGAACTCTAAAATCTAAAACTTTGGTGTAACTTAGAAGAGAAATCTCTCTTAGGTCTTCTAGGCTTAGGGAAAAACAAAGATAAAACCCTAATAAATAGTCTAAATTTTGGCTAGGGACTTGTCTTGCAATTAATGAAACTTCTAGGTAAAATTTGTAATTTCTCAAGCCTTCACCAGTCTCGCTGTCGACTTGACCGTCGACCGACGCACAGTGTGTGACTGTCGACCGACGCATAATGTGTGACGTCGATCGATGGTCTATTCATAAATATGGATCCGACTCTGGGTTTCTTCTGAGCAATCTTGAATGCTCCAAAATAGTCCAAAAGCTCCAATTGCTTCCAATGAGTACCTAGACCTGTAAATACTCTAAAACAGTACCAAATACATATAAAAGACTCTAAAAATACTCTATATATCATAAGTAAAATAGGTTAAATCCATGGTATATCACATACCAATGCCAATACCGTTAACCGGTTTCTCGGGCATAACATCAATGACTCTAAAATCGATCAAACTCCCAATCATGGCAAAATAAGTCACAAAAATCATCAACTTTGCGGTCGTCGACCACGGCCATCTACAACGTCATCATGGCAGATGTCCTTTGTATCTCGCCACCATCCAAAGTTTATGCCATGTACATGACTCGGTGGAGTTCCTATTTCCAAGGGATGGAGAACGTGCAGATGCTCCTCCGGATGGTTACTTCACATGTTATGACGTTTTTCTGCTGCATTTTTGTTTGTGGTTTCCCATCCTGCGGGTAATCGCTCGAATCCTGGATCGGTTTGGAGTGTCAATAATCCAGATGACTCCTACCAGCTTGCAACATCTTACCGAGTCCATGATGACGTTGTAGATGGTCGGGTAGTCGCGACCGCAAAGTCGACGATTTTCCTGACTTCTTTTGCCATGAATGGGAGTTCGATCGATCCGAGAATCATTGACGTTATGGCTGAGAAACCGGTTAGAGGTTTTGGCATTGGTATGACTTCTCGCATTTCGACGTTCATCCTTTTGAGAGTGTCACGAAAGATGACATTGATTATGCTTCCCGTGTCCACGAGGAATCTGGTGGCTTCGAGATCCCTGATTACGATTGGATCACAGTGGGGCAGGTCGATGTTAACCTGAAGTGAGGAAATGGCTCACTAAATGTGACACCCCCGATCGTAGATGACCGGAAATGACACGGTCGATGTTCCCTTAAAGCCGACCCGAGGTTCACGGAAAAATTCCGATCACCTTGGACTAGCTATTTGAGAACACCGACGGTCCTACCGGATATCGACCAAGGCTTTTCAACCTGACTGAGTATCCGATAGTTAGTTCGTCCGAACAAGGACTAATATCATATGGAAGTCGTACTTGAAGAAACATTCTTTAATAAATTATATAATATTCTTTCAAAAGCATCTAACAAAATATTAATGATTAACCTCGAGGTTTTCGGTCAACAAAATTTATACATAGGGTATATCAAAACTACTTTGCGAGGATAATAAAACTACCGCTGGCTAAGGTTGTTCCTTCCCGTCCTAGAGTAAAGGTCTCCCGCCTACTGGTTACCTGCATCACAAATGAGTCATGAGTAACTAGTTTACTCAGTGAGTCTAATCCCGCACCCCCAACACATATTAGTAATATCCCGAGCAATCGACACCATTTGAATGCAGTGGAAATATATTCCATAATTATTATTATATATACGGCCTATCATTCCATCAATGTGAATTATATCTTGAACATCACCTCCATGTTACCCGCCATTCACTCACATATATATATATATATATATGCTAAACCCGGAAAACCACCAAGGCTAACCGAGCCTAGCGGGAAAATAAATATAACCATCCTTTCCATCATATATTCCAAGATCGAACATCTAATGCTGCATGCAGTTACACGGTCTCCAGGGTACGACCCCATCATCGTGTCTTCGTGACCTTGTTCCATATCGCAGGACCAATTCACGGTAATGCGGAAACTTTAGGGAGAGTGAGTAATAAGACTTCACATGATTCATACTTATATACTTATATATTAGTACTTGAGAACAAGTACTAAGGCTCGGGATAAACCTCAAATAATAATTCATAATATTTCTCAAGTGTTTATAATAAGTTAACACTTCACAGTTTAATATTGTTCAAGAGACTTATTTATCTATCAACCATAATCATTTATTTTTCTCAAGCAACACTAATTCATAACTCATCATTCATCTATCTAGACTCACCTTTGAATCCATGAGATTGGCTAAGGAAGACTAGACTCGAGCTCAAGCTAATCACACTCCACTTCAGAACGTCACTTAGAAAGGATCCGGTTGATCCCACCACTGACCTCGACCATCTGAATTAAAAACAGAATGGTTGGAACAAAGGTTAATCAGTCCGATACCAGCAGAAATCAACTCAGCTCAGTTCATCAACTTATATCAGTTCACTAACGGTTCTAGGAAAATGATCAGTCCGTGATCAACTTCTTACCAAGAAATAATATGGCTCTTCTTGATGAACCAGCTTTGTTCTTCAAGCTTCTCTCGACCATTGACCTGAAACAGAGCAGTTCGGTGTACAAGATCATCATTCCAACAGTTCGGTTCTGTAAGGAAACTTAGATCATACTAGTTCAATTCAGGACAAGCTTTATCAGTTCAGTTCAGGGATAGCTCAGCCCGGTTAAGTTAAGATCAAACCAAGATCAGTTCAGTTCAGATTAAATCCACTCATCTCATCTCAGTTTAGTTAACAATTCCATGAGTTTGATTTAATCGAAAACTAAATAAAACTGAGCCATAAAAAGGTTTAGACAACTGATCCATGACACAAGCTTAACTAATCAACATCTGGTTCTGATCAGAGCATAGGTGAATCAAGAAACTGAAGCTTACCAACCAACTAAAAGGCTTGATGATTTCGGCTCAACACTCCTTTCAAGCTGAACTCGCGATCTGGCCATCATTAAAACAAAAACGGAACTCTGTTCAGAACAGAGAAAGGCTGGTGATTTAATCTGAACAGCTCACCTTTATTCTTCCTCACATAAACAACAACACAGACTGGTTGAAGAAGAACACCACCCAAAATTCTCTTGATTTTTCTCTGAATTTTCTGTCTGATTTCCTCTCCTCTCTCTCTCTGAATTTTCTTTGTTTCTCTCAGGTTTATGCACGACCAGAGTGAAGAGGAAGAAGTTAAAAAGATGTGAGAACCACTTCTGATTGTATTAGATGAGTGTCCAGCTGAGGGACCAAAGAAGGGGCAGTGGAGACAGCTGGAGAACTGCTTCACCACTTTCAGAATCAGCTGCTGTCTTTTCCTTCACCTAAAGCAAGCTCCAGCTAGAACATGTGCTCTTCACATGACAACTTAAGAAGCAGGCAAGGAGGCAGCTTGTGACTTTAATGTGCCATTGACTACATAAGCAAGCAAGCAGGAAGGTGCATCTCACATGTCAAGGTCAAAAAGGAAGCAAGCAGCCAGACAGCACATGACATGCACATGAATCACAAGCAGCTGAAAGTATTCGAGATCAGTTTTCGATCAAATGTTTTCCGTCCATTGGTTCTTGGTTTGCTTTGGGATAAACTCGTCCAGCTTATATATAACTCGAACATAGTAATTAACACTCGATTAAAACTATCAAAGGAAGTCCTTTCGACCGTATGACAGTTCCGTTGAGACATTAATTCATCGGGTCGATTTATTTTTAAATCTGGTCGACCAACTCCGAACTCGTCGATCGGAAATTTTATCGGCCAAAAATTCATGGCTCGTGAGGGTTATTACATTCTTCCCCCCTCAAAAGAATTTGTCCCCGAATTCTCAAAACATAGTTTTACACACTTTACTGGACAATGGAGTCTCTGAACTTATACTCATCTGCTTGCGTCAAAACAACTGATGGTTGGTTTCCCCCAAATACTTGAACTTACAAAAATTTTCTGATTCTCGAATCTTCTAATGTGACGTTCATCTATCCACAAAGGACCTTTAGGATAGGCGAGACCGGATTGCAAGTTCTCTATTTTCTGGGCTCTATCATACTTGAGTCTTATATTTTCTTACACAACATCAATACTTAATATAATGGATGCATAAGCATATCTGCAAGAATCTCTGTTCTATAGACAACCTTTCCAACTCTGATAAACTCACTACTCGGTACAGATCAATATATCAGATTGCCGATTTCCCCAACTCTTACAAACAATCCTTTCTTTTTTTGAGCAAACACCTTAAAGAAGAAACAAATGCGTTACTGCAACACAACTCTCTTCACTGCGGTTTACATAGTTCGTTTGACAGCCTTGAGTCTATTAGTACCATCAATATGAAATCTTCCTATCTGCCTTTCTCTTATATCAACAACATAAAATGTGGAACATTAGGTGCCATACGTGAAGGTAACATCTCGGGTCTTGTCGATGTCAACCTGATTAACCGTGCAACAATCAAACAAGAACATGCACGATCAATCACGCTAACATGATTCAGGCCAAGGGTGCTACTCTCAAATACACACACTCACCCATTCCCAGAATAAATTCCCTTAAGCTTCGATACAACTCTAATCTATCTGACACCCTCTTCATAATCTCTTGAACAACTCAATCTCTCTTATGTTTCCCATTGCCAAGTCTAGTTCCATTGCTTTCTTAATTCTCTATTCTATCCAGCAAATCCAACAAGTCCATCTATTCAAGCTTTATTCACCAATTCAGTAGTCTTGTACGTCGACTCTAGACTTTCTGTATTGATACATCCTCTGATATCTTAACAACCTTGGCATTTGCATTTGCCTTATGGTCATACATTTTCTTTCATTCATCAATCTCCCTCGGGGTTCACTTAACATCGCTTTTTCAATCAGCATGCTTAACATCAGGTAGGACTTGGGTTCCTTCTCCCACGTGTCCTTTTACTAAATTTGTACATTGCACCGTTCTCATAATATTCTCTAAAATTCTCTTCATTAAATCCCTTACATGCTTTCCTTAAGTTCTCATTCTTAAGTGGAGTTCCGCAGATATAAACGAGTAAGCCATCTTGCGTACTACTTGCAATCTTGAAGACTAATCACTCTCTCCTTAAAACGGCAGCCAATAAATCACTCCAAATTTCGCTTCATGATTCTTGAGATCCTTTTCAATATTGACACGAAATTTCCTCTCTTCTAAGCATAAACAACTGCATTTGCTTTTCATAGGGCTTCTTTGATCATTGAACACTTGCATCGTTTCTCCATACTAAAATTGTTGCGAAATTTAATGTCCAAACAAAAACGCAGCCAACTTCAACTCGTGCATCAGATAATTTACCTTATTCTTCTTTAGCTCCTTTGATGCATAAATGATTACCATATCGTGTTGCATTAGCATTCACCTAAACCAACACATGATGCGTCCATACATCAGTATTTGGCTTCTTAGGATCATGCATAGCTAGGATAGACGTAGACGTCAGGTCTTTCTCTTACTGGTTGCATACTTCTTCAATCTTTTTTACTCTATTACAGGGTAACGCCTTTTTCAATCGATCACCTCAGCGGTTTTATATGGTTACAAATCCTTAAACAAACTTCTTATGTTAACCAGCTAATCCAAAGAAATTCCAATCTCGATAGCAGAGATTGGACACGACCATTCTGTAATAGTAGCGCTCTTTTCTAGTTATGCATAAACTCTTTGTTCTAACACTCACTGTCTTAAGAATTTAACTTCCAATTACCAGCAGCAACATTTACTTAATCTTGAAGCGTCCATCGAACGTCCTTGAAATAAAATTGCACCTTGCGACCGATCTTAACCACTCTTCAATTCTAGAACTTGATATTTGACCCTGATGGTCACTTCCTTGAATTAACTATATTCAAACATAACCGCAAAGTCTAGTTCTTCTTCTTACCACTTACATGGGTACACTCCATGGCAAATAACTAAATCAAACGAAACCTTTTTTTTTCCAAACAAATCTTCTAATTGCTACTTTAACTCAGCTAGAACCACTTGGCACGATCCCGAAGCTTTTGCAATGAATCCAGGTTCAGCACATATACTGAACAGGTTACTTCTAGATGTCGACAATCCTTCCATCGAATTAAACAGATATTTTAATTCCCTGATTATCGTAAGGTCCTATATACTCTGCTCCTTTTGATCTTCTACTTTCCCAGTGATCTGAGTAATGGAATACACTACTTCACCTCTTCCCAAAAGGAAATCAACTCACCAGACTGATACAAGTGATGTTCCAACACTTAGTATAATACCACCGTAAGCCAACGGTGACTGGTCTTCTCCCAAAGACTTCTTTCCTCAACAATTTCCTAATTGAGCTCGGTAACTTGATAGCCAATCTCACTCTAGATAGAAACAAACCGCTCTAATGGAAGTACTAAGGAATGGGGATGGCATACGAAGGCATACCATAATTCTAAATGGCAGCCAATACTTCCACGAATAAGAACGGTATACTTGAATTCACCAAAGTGAATCCTCCCTAAAACAATGACACTACCCGGGAACTACAACTATGTGTTGTTCCCGATTCAAACACAATATGGGCGGAAAATTCTGTCCATATGCATAGTCTCTCTTATGAAACCTTGATCACACATTCACTTATTTATTCAATCATTCATAATTTATTTATTTTATTTTTTAATTATTATTATTATTATTATTATTATTTTTTTTTTATTTTTTTTTAGAGCACGCAACTCACAATGGAATAAGAAGCAAACCTGTGATTGGACATTTCAGGAGTTTTGACGGTCCAAGAAATTCTAAAATGTAGGCTCTACCCAAATAGCCTAACACTTGGGTCGGGACTAATGGTAGGGAAACGCGAACAAGTTCATCAACTGGTACCCTAGGTATAGGTAATAGGCATCGGGTAACTTCATGGGGAAATGCTAGAAAAACATCCTTACTCTTCAGAGAAATGACCAAAGTGCAAATGACATAAACGATCTAGGATTTTATCCACTCTTGAACAATCACGATCATACTGTCCTTGCTAGCCACAACTACAACAACTCAAGGTCATCGGTCTTGATCTGATGAAACGTCCAACAAAAATAATCTCCATCGACTTCCTTGATTCCTTACCTGAAACTGACTTTCGATCTGAACATGATAGCCTTCAGACTGTCCAAATGGCACGAAGAATCTTCCTTGGCAGTAACAGCTTTCTTAACATACATGTCATACTATCCTATCTCCTCAAAGCTATTAAGCACTACAATCTTTAGTTACTTCAATTATTTGGGATAAGTCCCCAAAGAACGTCCTTATGATCTTTGGCTCATCCTCCAAACCAAAATAGGTGAATCAGATTCACTCGACCTCAACCTTCTGGCAGAAACATCTCATTGTGCTCACTCCATAAGTGGAATCTCCAACCGATCTCATGCTTTGGGTAGAAACACTTCATCTTGAACTCTTAATAGAAATCAGTCTAACTTGGACTAACATTCCCAAAATAATGCTTGACGCTTAACGACTAACTCACTGCATTCTTCTTGATAATGCATCCATATCCTCCTTGCAATCCTCGAAACAATGGGCTACGTCTGTCGTCTGCCTCCAATGTTGCATTCAAAATCTTCCTCAATCCAAAGTCCCCATCGAATGGCTTAGTCCTTCCTCAGTATCTTCTGGTCCCAACTTATTTATCCTCTTCACAAACTTGAAGATTTCTTGTTGCAGTGGAGTGGTGCTTGTGCGTCCATCGTCTTGTACTATACTCAAACTATCTCCTCCACCATGCTAAGCTTGAAACAAATGCTGAATCAATCATGCTTGTACGGCTCTGGTTCTGGTACGTCTCAGCATAAGATGGAAAAACTTGAGCAGCCGGAAGAAGAAGAAGTCCATCTTGGCGATCATAAGTAGTCAAATCGCCCTAACCCAGATTATTCCAAACAACGTCGCCTTGACATCGATAACACATGAGTCCGGTGATGCATTCAGTGGGTCTATGCTGTCCAATATATACCTCCATGAATTGAATCCATACTGGAACCCAAAAGAACGGTAGGAAAAACATGACGATACCAAACTCAAGCGTGACTAGTTCAATATCGGAAAATACTATCGAATCCGTTGAGCTTGTTTTGGTGCATCTGATATGAAAGAACATGGTAAGGTAACTACCCATGACTATCTATCCTAAGATGAAGGAACCAGCCAGCATATCCTAGTTATCCTTGCGACTCATTTTGACTCGAAAAACATTTGAAACAAGTCCCATTAAAGCATCATATAACCATGCTCTGATACCACCTTTGTGACACCCCCGATTGTAGATGACCGGAAATGACACGGTCGATGTTCCCTTAAAGCCGACCCGAGGTTCACGGAAAAATTTCGATCACCTTGGACTAGCTATTTGAGAACACCGACGGTCCTACCGGATATCGACCAAGGCTTTTCAACCTGACTGAGTATCCGATAGTTAGTTCGTCCGAACAAGGACTAATATCATATGGAAGTCGTACTTGAAGAAACATTCTTTAATAAATTATATAATATTCTTTCAAAAGCATCTAACAAAATATTAATGATTAACCTCGAGGTTTTCGGTCAACAAAATTTATACATAGGGTATATCAAAACTACTTTGCAAGGATAATAAAACTACTGCTGGCTAAGGTTGTTCCTTCCCGTCCTAGAGTAAAGGTCTCCCGCCTACTGGTTACCTGCATCACAAATGAGTCATGAGTAACTAGTTTACTCAGTGAGTCTAATCCCGCACCCCCAACACATATTAGTAATATCCCGAGCAATCGACACCATTTGAATGCAGTGGAAATATATTCCATAATTATTATTATATATAAGGCCTATCATTCCATCAATGTGAATTATATCTTGAACATCACCTCCATGTTACCCGCCATTCACTCACATATATATATATGCTAAACCCGGAAAACCACCAAGGCTAACCGAGCCTAGCGGGAAAATAAATATAACCATCCTTTCCATCATATATTCCAAGATCGAACATCTAATGCTGCATGCAGTTACACGGTCTCCAGGGTGCGACCCCATCATCGTGACCTTGTTCCATATCGCAGGACCAATTCACGGTAATGCAGAAACTTTAGGGAGAGTGAGTAATAGGACTTCACATGATTCATACTTATATACTTATATATTAGTACTTGAGAACAAGTACTAAGGCTCGGGATAAACCTCAATTAATAATTCATAATATTTCTCAAGTGTTTATAATAAGTTAACACTTCACAGTTTAATATTGTTCAAGAGACTTACTTATCTATCAACCATAATCATTTATTTTACTCAAGCAACACTAATTCATAACTCATCATTCATCTATCTAGACTCACCTTTGAATCCATGAGATTGGCTAAGGAAGACTAGACTCGAGCTCAAGCTAATCACACTCCACTTCAGAACGTCACTTAGAAAGGATCCGGTTGATCCCACCACTGACCTCGACCATCTGAATTAAAAACAGAATGGTTGGAACAAAGGTTAATCAGTCCGATACCAGCAGAAATCAACTCAGCTCAGTTCATCAACTTATATCAGTTCACTAACGGTTCTAGGAAAATGATCAGTCCGTGATCAACTTCTTACCAAGACATAATATGGCTCTTCTTGATGAACCAGCTTTGTTCTTCAAGCTTCTCTCGACCATTGACCTGAAACAGAGCAGTTCGGTGTACAAGATCATCATTCCAACAGTTCGGTTCTGTAAACTTAGATCAGACTAGTTCAATTCAGGACAAGCTTTATCAGTTCAGTTCAGGGATAGCTCAGCCCGGTTAAGTTAAGATCAAACCAAGATCAGTTCAGTTCAGATTAAATCCACTCATCTCATCTCAGTTTAGTTAACAATTCCATGAGTTTGATTTAATCGAAAACTAAATAAAACTGAGCCATAAAAAGGTTTAGACAACTGATCCATGAGACAAGCTTAACTAATCAACATCTGGTTCTGATCAGAACATAGGTGAATCAAGAAGCTGAAGCTTACCAACCAACTAAAAGGCTTGATGATTTCGGCTCAACACTCCTTTCAAGCTGAACTCGCGATCTGGCCATCATTAAAACAAAAACGGAACTCTGTTCAGAACAGAGAAAGGCTGGTGATTTAATCTGAACAGCTCACCTTTATTCTTCCTCACATAAACAACAACACAGACTGGTTGAAGAAGAACACCACCCAAAATTCTCTTGATTTTTCTCTGAATTTTCTGTCTGATTTCCTCTCCTCTCTCTCTCTGAATTTTCTTTGTTTCTCTCAGGTTTATGCACGACCAGAGTGAAGAGGAAGAAGTTAAAAAGATGTGAGAACCACTTCTGATTGTCTTAGATGAGTGTCCAGCTGAGGGACCAAAGAAGGGGCAGTGGAGACAGCTGGAGAACTGCTTCACCACTTTCAGAATCAGCTGCTGTCTTTTCCTTCACCTAAAGCAAGCTCCAGCTAGAACATGTGCTCTTCACATGACAACTTAAGAAGCAGGCAAGGAGGCAGCTTGTGACTTTAATGTGCCATTGACTACATAAGCAAGCAAGCAGGAAGGTGCATCTCACATGTCCAGGTCAAAAAGGAAGCAAGCAGCCAGACAGCACATGACATGCACATGAATCACAAGCAGCTGAAAGTATTCGAGATCAGTTTTCGATCAAATGTTTTCCGTCCATTGGTTCTTGGTTTGCTTTGGGATAAACTCGTCCAGCTTATATATAACTCGAACATAGTAATTAACACTCGATTAAAACTATCAAAGGAAGTCCTTTCGACCGTATGACAGTTCCGTTGAGACATTAATTCATCGGGTCGATTTATTTTTAAATCTGGTCGACCAACTCCGAACTCGTCGATCGGAAATTTTATCGGCCAAAAATTCATGGCTCGTGAGGGTTATTACACTAAAGGTCTATGCGCAAAGTTAGGAGTAAACACCCTTAGAAGTGATAAAGACCTAAGGAGTGTCAAGAAACCTTTGCAACAACAAGAAGAAGGAGGCCAAAAAGGACTTTATGAAGTGTTTGGGAATATCTGAAAGCTATAGGGTGAATGTACAAAAATAGGGTCAACCGTAGGAACAATCATACGGACAGTACGGACATGGTCGACCCAATACACTTCTGGTTCGACCATAAACTACAGTTTGGCGATGTGCAAATTTAGGACTAAGTGTACAGACAGGCGGTCCGTACACTCGTCGGTACGGTCGAGAGTACTACCCAGATTGATCAGTTTTGAAGAAAAGGTTGGTTTAAGAAATTTGGACCAAACCATAGCACTTCCTTGTGAACGTTTGTGGATAAGGGACTGGAGGGTCATTCTGGTCAAGAGGATCAGAAGGAATATGCTGAGAAGATCCCTTTGGCAAGAAAGTAAGGAGGTAGGAAGCTTCCTCCCTTAGGCACGCCTTGCTGGTCCAGCCTGTCCAAGCGTGTGAGGATTCTGGTCCACATAATTCAAACAGAGGCTCCTCCTTCCCTTGACTCCACATGCTTGCTTTGAATTATTTGTAAAACATTCTAAAGCTTAGCTCTCTATATTTTCGAGTGTAATAACCAAGTTGAGAGTTCATCTCCTCTTCATAAGCTTCAGTCTCCAATACTCTCTATTATTAAGTCTCTGGTTCGTTTAGTCTCTAAACCTTCTTCATATCTCACTTAGTCTCTCTAATCTCTCACTCTCTCAATCTCTTTCATCTTCATCATTCTCTTTTCACTATTCGCATCAAGTCTCAACCGCTGCATCTTCGTTTCTGTTCTTCATCACTCAAGTACTTGAGCTATGAAAACCTTTTATGGTATCAGAGCCAGGTTGCTCAGACTCCTGGTGAAGCTTCCGCAACATTCTCAATCTCACAAGATCACGCCACTTCAGATCCAGATTCAAAGCTTCCAACTTTGAAGAACAAGAAGACATTTTTTTCTCATCCCGACCTCAAGATGGAGTCTTCAAGAGCCATTGTCATTGCAGTCATTCTCAAAGGTCCCAACTACCTTCTCTAGTCTTCCCTGGTAAAGACAGCTCTTGATGGTAAAGGGTTATGGATCCATTGAATCTCTGATGCTCCAAACTCTTCCAAAGCTGTCACCTTTCAGGAAGCTCATCTAGTGGTGAAGCTGGTTCCATAACTGTCTCGGAATAGAGGTGGCAACAGGAAGACTTTATGGTCTTGTCCATACTTCAAAGCTCCTTAGAACCATCCATTCTTGAAGTCTACTTATACTGTGAGAGTGCTAAAGAGCTTTGGAGTACTTTAAATAAGATCTATGGAAACATTTCGAACCTCAGCCGAGTCATTGAGATCAAGAGAGCTATCAACAGTTAGTCTCAAGAAAATGAGGAGTCACTGTGAATCTAGGAAATTTCAGAGCCCTTTGGTTTGAGCTAGAGATTCTTAGACCTCAATCTATTGATCCAAATGTGTTGAATGAAAGAAGGAAGCAAGACAAGGTGTTTAGTCCTACTTTAAACGACCTTCTCAAGCATATACTAAGGTCTGAGAAGCTTCCCACGCTTGAAGAAGTGTGTTCCCAAGTCCAAAAGGAGGAAGGTTCACACGGATTGTTTGAAGCAACGGAGATCCCACTCCTTGAGTTTCAATCTGAAGCTTATCCTCAGTTCAACAAGGCGGTTTACAAGAAGTTGGATAGAAGGGGTCTTAAGTGTGAGCATTGCAAGAGGGATGGACACACCAAGGAGAGGTATTGGATATTATACCACATCTCAAACCTTCCAAGTTCAAATGAGCCGTGTCCATGGGGGTTCAAGGAATCAGCTTGGATTCCTTGGGTTTTAAGCAAACCTCCTAACCCTTAATAAGAGCTTGTGTCTTTATTTGTTTGTGCATTGAGTGGTGTCTAGTGTCCCAGGATCTCCTGTCTTGTTTATTGCATTGTCTTGTGTACTGCCATAGCTCTAATCGCCATGAATGTGTTGTAGAAATGAGTAGGATGTCCTTGCTACTTGCATAATGAGAATTGATAAGCTGTTTTGCATTTACATAAGCATTTGGTTTTGGGTTCAATCCTGTCCAGTGTCGTCTTGATGTTAATGACATAGTTAATTTGCATTTGGTATAAGTTTTGTGTAACTTATTTTTATTAATTCTAGTGTCGGGATCCTTCTAGGTTAGCTTTTCCTTCTTCTCTTTCGCCTTTTCTACTGGTTCTATGTAATGTCGGGTAGGTCGTCTAAATAGGCTCTTGTAAATGTGGCAAATATGTGCTTCTTTCTGAATACCGTCTATTGTGGTTATGCCTCTGGCGGTTGAGAATTCGATGCATTGATGCTAGGTTAATGGAACAGCTCTCATTGCATATATCCACAACATTCAAAATATAATTTTATACATGTCCAGTGAGTCGATAATTGTCAATTTGGTGTCAAATATGATTCTCCGACGTAGGTTGACAGTTGTATGATTCCTAAAGAATTCTGTGATGCTTCATTGATGCATGTTAGGGCCTGTCTTGAAGGTTTTATCTCACAGTCGGTTAGCTCCACTTGGTCTAGAGAGTCTTTATAGATTATGTTTACCGTGTTTCCAGTATCTACCAATGACTTGGTTACTCCGCAGTCTGCCAATATTATTTATGTCACCAATGAATTGTTATGTGGCCCATCTAGATTATATGCTTCTTGTTCTTCGAATTTTGTGACCGCGTCATTTTGGGGCCTGATTTTTATGGAATTGACCTTCTTCCCATATCCTTTGAGTCCTCTTACGGTATCATCTAAGAAGGGGTTTGCTCCTATTATTACGTTAGCTTTCTTACTTGGGTTCAGTGGCCATGGTGCATCCGAGCTCTTGTTCTCCCGATCTAGTTTGGCCGATTCTTCTTAGGTTTCTTTGGGTGCTTCAGACTTTTTCAGTTCCTCCTGGAACTATGTCAATCCCTCTTCTTGGAACTAGTTTAAAAGATAATTTTTGAATCAAAATCACTCTTGGGTGGTATGTCCTCCTCATTTGTGATAGTCACACCATTTTTCTTGTCTTTTCTATTCCATGTGTTTGAACTAGTCTTGTTTAATCGTGGCTTCGGGTTTTCCCTTTCATCACCGTCAGATTTATAATCCTCACTCACCTTAAAGGACCGATCTTGGTTATTTCTTGGTTCTCGTCCCTTGGTCGATCATTATTATCCTCGTACACTTTATCCTTTGGTCTTGACATTGATGCTTGTTTTTCAGCAAGATCTTTCTTCTCTTCTTCAATTTCCATGTATTTTGATGCTTGATGGAGAGCGTCCTCAAGGTATCGGGCTTGTTTAGCAGGAGTTTCTCATGAAAGCATGATTCATGCCATAGGACATTTTGTAGCGCTGATATCCTGGAAATATCAATTATGACAATGTTTGATAGTACGGTATTAATCGGCTGATGAAAGTACAGAGTGACTCTTGCTCCTTCTAAGACATGGCCCATATATTTATGTTTGAGGCTCCTTTCTCTATAAATATGTAATAATGTTTCATGAAAACGGTTGAGATCTGGTTGAAGTTGTTGTTTGTGTTGGCGTCTAGTCAAGAAAACCAATTAAGGGAGGCTTCTGCCAGGTTTTCTACAAAATTTGGCAGTATCCTACATCCCATTCTCCATCGGTGAAACGAGTTCGTCACATTGCAAGCTCGGGGATCGGTTTTTCCTTTGTAATGAGGATCTTGAGTTTAGTGTTTGGGACGAGAATGTTGGTAATATGATTTGTGAATGGCGTTCTTTGGGTCTCTTCAATGACTCGATCGACTTCAGAGGCTGAATTTGTAGCTCAGTGAATCTTCCATCATACCGTCTGGAGCTCGGCTTGGTACCGCGCTAAGTCACGCCTGATATCTCCAATTTCTCCTTTTGGGATTGATGCTTTTCCGTCCGGGATCGGTCTGTTGTTACTGCCCAATCTGTTAAGTCTTGTGGAAGTAAAGTTGCTTACAATGGCTGCGTTTTATAGAGTCCATGGTGACTGGTTCAATAGCTCGTTGATCCTAGAATGTTTCTCTTCTTGGGTTTGAACCACTTCCTCCAAGCATCGTAAGGCTTGCTGTCCTGCAGTATTCTGCTGACATGTACTTTGAAGAAAAACAGAGAAAACGTTATGTACGTTTTGGGATAGCTCTTCTAAAAGAGCACCCATGTGGATGGGCAGTGGAGATGGCATATCGACGGGGAGATTATGAGGACCGAATTTTGGAGCATTGGTTAGATTTCCTTGGGCATCTAGCTGCGGATTGGCTTGCACACCGGCTGGATTCGCTCTTTTTTTCTTGTTCAGGGGGTTCATGTTAGATTGTCTGCAGCGGTTGCGGACATCATGATCTGTGTTTTCACATTGGTTTTTGATATACCTTGTTATTTACCGGTTTTAGACCATCATTTGGACCCTATTTGCCGTCTAGTATGTGTGTCTGGACTGTGTTTTAGATTCTTTACATGTCTAGTTCTGTTTTGGAGCATTAGGAAGATCAATGAGCTTGTTAGAGTATTCAGAAGAGATATCGAGTAGCTTTTCACATTCAGCTAAGTACGAGTTGAAGTCAAGCATGACCATCGATCGACTGAGCATCCTTGCCTTCGATCGTTGGCCCACTCGCATAGTATTGGCCGACTTCAAGCCCAAGTCAAAATGTATTACGAGAATGCCTCTGGACGAGTTTTGACCTTGTTTATTTGGGTTCTACCATTGTTTAGGGAGAACACCACGTAATATTTTGCAGCTTTTATTTTTCTTGCATTGAGTTTTTTAGTAGTTTAGGCGAGAAGATCTTAACTCCTTCAGAGATCTGTATTGGAACCCTATTTATTATTCTATGCATTATATTATTCAGTTCATCATGTTTTCTTTGATTATTTCTTAGTAATTCACCTATTAGATTTAGGGTTCGTAATGGTACTGATGAATCATCCCCAAAATAGGATTGCTAGGATGAAGTAGTATCAATCTTTGGAATTGTGTTTAATGTTTGCGTTCTAGAGTAGCTAAGTAGGAACCTAAACTTAGAACATGGACAACTACAAGAGTAGGTTTTGTGTCAAATTTGATTTCATTGAGCTAGGTTGTTAGATGCATGCAAGAGTTGGTATAATTAACATAGTGGACGAACTTCTTGTTTGATTAGCGTCGATCGACATCAGGCCTTAGCCGTCGATCGACGGTGCACTTTTCTTTCCACATACAGGAGTTGGGAAAGTAGGGGGTTGGACTAGTTAACATTATTGTTATAAAATATTAATAATTCCATGCATCATATACATTATAATTCACTTGCCAGAAATCCTAGATCTACCGTTTTTCCATATTTACACTCACTTTAGTATTTGAAATTATTTTATATTCCTGATAGTCTTACAACCAAAACAATTATTTATAGTTTGCCAAGCTTAACCATTAGAGTTATAGAAATCTATTGTGTTCCCTCGCTCTCTGTGGATTTGATTCCTAAGTACTGCAATTTGACCTCTCTTGGCAAGAGTAGTTCGTAGGGTTAATTTGATAAATTGCATTATTAAGAACATAAACCTTAAGCAATGATCGCTATTAAATTTATTTCTAGATTTAGTCTAGGCGTTTTCATTACTGCAATTTACTAATAATTTCTTTTTCTTGTCTTTTAGGTGCATGCCCAACAGTATCATAAGCAATAAGAACGAGGAATTACTCTTCTCAGATCCAGTTGTAATTAAACTCTCAATCCGCAAAAAAGATACGTCAAGTATCGATCGATAACAGCATTCAACCGCCAATCGACGCTTCTTCACGATCAACAGCACCAACACGACATCAATCAACAGTAGTTCACGAGTTCAGATGGTTGCGACTTAGTTTTGGTCCGAGATGAGAGAGGAGACATGTATGACCTTGAAAGTCATTTGCATAATGCAACAGGTCAGAGAATTGATGCAAAAGTCCGGAAGACATTTTCTACACTGGAAAGCAATACCGTGAGATGGCACCAGAGAACACCAACCCAGATTACACAGAACATTACCCAGAAGAAGAAGCTGAGCACGATACATTTGAGTTCTGGAAGTCTAGAGACTTGACCCGGTTGAACGAAACCAAAGATCCAGCATCGATCGATAAGACACGTATACTATCAATCGACGGTCTCATTAAATATGTATCCAGAGCTTTTGACAAGAATGACCAAAGAAGATTTCATTGGGAGAAGAGAGATGAGTATGGGGTTTACAGAGATGAGAATAGCAATGCACGAGCCATGGATGATAGAATCATCAACGTGTCTAAGGAGGACATTAGGGAGATTATTAAGAGAGCCAACAGGCATGGATATACTCATCTATGTTTGCCAGAGTATGCAGCAGACATTCACAGAGCCAGACCAGACACATTTAGTTACAGCAGACAAGAAGTTAACAACATGGTAAAAGGAGTTTACAGAGCCCATGAGATGATTATGGATGACTATTACAAGAGGCGTAATGACCTGTACCACCCGTTCAACAACAGTATTGGCTTGTTAACCATGTGCATGGAAGATATGAAGCAGAAGATGGACTACACTCATCATATTATTCAACAACAACAATCGATTGGAGCAGTTAGTTCAGCATCGACCGACAGCAACACAAGGCCATCGATCGATAGTCATTACACATAATTTAGGCAGAGGCTGGTAACAGAGAAGTTATTGGAAGACAAGCTTGATGGATTTTACCATTCTCAAGACTAGGGATGTTAATATGGGTAATTACCCATGGGTTTACCCAAACCCACTAATAATGGGTTGGGTTTTTACCCACCTACAATTAACTGGGCTAAATATGGGTATAAAATTTTAAACCCATATGTATGTTGGGTAAATACAAATGGGTAATAGTGTACCCATGGGTTTTAATTACATTATTATGTTTTTCACTATTCTAAATAAATTATATAAAAATTGTAAAAAGAAGTTTTTTTCACTAAAACCGCAAAAATAAGTTTTCGTGCCAAAACCGCAAAAACAAGTTTTTCCACCAAAACCGCAAATACGAGTTTCCTACAAAAACTATTTTTCCCGCTAAAACCACAAAAACGAGTTTTCCCGCCGAAACCACAAAAATGAGTTTTTCCGCCAAAATTGCAAAAACGAATTTTCCCGTCAAAACCGCAAAATTGAATTTTCCCGCCAAAACCGCAAATGAGTTTTCCCGTCAAAACTGCAAAAACGAATTTTCCCGTCAAAACTGCAAAAATGAGTTTTCTCGCTAAAACCACAAAAATGAGTTTTCCTGTCAAAACCGTAAAAATGAGTTTTTCCGCCAAAACCGCAAAAATAAGTTTTCCCGCCAAAACCGCAAAAATGAGTTTTCCCGCCAAAACCGTAAAATGATTTTTTCCGCCAAAACCACAAAATTGAATTTTCCCGCCAAAACCGCAAATGAGTTTTCCCGTCAAAACTGCAAAAACGAATTTTCCCGTCAAAACCGCAAAAATGAGTTTTCTCGCCAAAACCACAAAAATGAGTTTTCCCGTCAAAACCGTAAAAATGAGTTTTTCCGCCAAAACCGCAAAAATAAGTTTTCCCGCCAAAACCGCAAAAATGAGTTTTCCCGCCAAAACCGTAAAATGATTTTTCCGCCAAAACCACAAAATTGAATTTTCCCGCCAAAACCGCAAATGAGTTTTCCCGTCAAAACTGCAAAAACGAATTTTCCCGTCAAAACCGCAAAAATAAATTTTCCTGCCAAAATCGCAAAAATGAGTTTTCCCGTCAAAACCGCAAAAATGAGTTTTCCTGTCAAAACCGCATAAACTAGTTTTCCCGTTAGAACCGAAAATGAGTTTTTCCGCCAAAACCGCAAAATGACTTTTCCCGCCAAAACCGCAAAAACGAGTTTTTCCCGTCAAAACTGCAAAATGAGCTTTGCCGCGTAAACCGTAAAAACGAGTTTTCCCACCAAAACCGCAAAAATGAGTTTTTCCGCCAAAATCGCAAAAATGAATTTTCCCGCCAAAACCGCAAAAATGAGTTTTTCGCGTCAAAACTGCAAAATGAGTTTTCCCGTCAAAACTGCAAAAACGAGTTTTCCCGCCAAAACTGCAAAAATGAGTTTTCCCGCCAAAACCGCAAAAATAAGTTTTCTCGCCAAAACCGGAAAAAATAAGTTTTCCCGCCAAAACCGCAAAATGAGTTTTTCCCGTCAAAACCGGAAAATGAGTTTTCCCGTCAAAACTGCAAAATGAGTTTTGCCGCGTAAACCGCAAAAACAAGTTTTTCCGCCAAAACCGCAAAATGAGTTTTTCCGTGAAAACCGCAAAAACGAGTTTTCCAGTCAAAACTACAAAATCTTGTATAAATATTAAAGCTCATGTTAATAATATTAATATTCTATATGATCTTTTTATAATAAATAAAATAGTAATTTAGGTACCCATGGGTAAACCTATACCCTACTGGGTTATTTTCTGAGTTTAGATTTCATCCTTGATGTTTCTGGGTTTTCGCGGGTTGGGTATAAACTGGGTTGGGTTATTTGTGGGTTGGGCTGGGCTGGGTTATTTTACCCTACATTAACATCCCTACTCAAGACTTGATGAGGGATAGTATCTACCATAAATTAGATGATATCTCAGAGCCCACAAATGACAGGCTTAACATGCTGATGGGATGCATTCAAACACTCTAGGAATGGATGAGTGCAATGGAGACTGCTCAGATAGGGATGGACAACCAGAGAACCAGAGGAGAAGAAGCTGGGAGGAGTTTAATTAGTATATGGTTTAAGACAAACAGAGAGTATGTGGATACTTGCTTTCCACATTGGTTCGATGAACAACCTTACTATTCCAAAAGTCCAAACGTCGAGCTTAAGACTATAACCTAGCGTTGAGTGGGAGCCAACCCACTGCGTAGTAAGTTTTAATTTTGTTTTTCATTATTTAGTTATTAATTAGGATTTTTATTTAATTACTTTAAGTTTTCGAAAAAAGGCATAGAAAAGTTTGAAATCAACATCGGTCTTCATCAATACTTCACCATCGGTCGACACTCCTTCCTGCTGTAATATTAGGGGTGATGACCACTGATTTGGCGGAAGGTGGATAAATGAAAGTTGGTTGTTCAACACCCTCTTTCAATCCCAATGTATGGATGATGAAATGAACCTAGAAACAAATGTAAATTCACGAGAAGTTTACAAATGATAACAAACAGAGAAATAACAAGATAAATATGGATATGGTCGAGTGAAAGCTAAGGGATGGTTGAATAGTTGATGGGATCTTTCCGTCTGGTTGTTCATCACTCTCCAATATGATCAATGGATAGACGATGGATTGCTGGATAAGGATTGAATCTCTCAATCTGGTGGGTTGATTGACTGTCTCAATCTGGTGGTAGTCGGCCTTGTTTCTTTCTCATAGACAGATTGGTTCTTTCTTCTAACCGGCCCATTTGATCTTCTAATTCTCGCATAGCAACCAGTAGTTATTTTTGAGAAGCCATTAGAGCTTGGCCATGTGCTGCCTCTCCCATTTATCCCTGAAATCAATCTTATAGATCAAGTGAAGATATGGAAGTGCTAGTCGATCCAAATGAAAAATATTGCAAATAATTTAAACTAAACCGATAAATATGCAAGTATGAACCTAAATGCTACAACCTAAGATGAACTGATTTTTATTTTGTTTTCTGGAACCAATCTATACTGAAGATTATATGATATGATAATAAACACAAATATAAAGAAATATGGAAGGCAAAACATTTTTTTAGTTTTAGATTAAGGTATGCAAAATAAACAGAAATTATGCAAATGATATAAACTATAAACTATGCTCTTAATTTTTGATTTTATTTTTATGCAGGCACGAAATGACACTTTTTTTAGGATGCAATATGAATGAAATAAAAATAAATATGATATGCTAACAACCTAAGAAAAGGAAAATAACTAAATGCAGATTTGTTTTTAAAAAAATGAATACACAAAATCAAAAATGGCAAGTGGAGCTAGGAAATCAATGCAAAATAGAAAATGAACTACTTTGAATTCCTAAAAGATCTATCAGGAAATTACTTGTCTTTATTTTCTGGTTTTTAGTTTATGGTGAACAAGAACAAAACAAATGACAAAAACTGTTTTTATGGTTTTTATGATTTTTGAAATGAAACAACAAGAAACAAAAACAAGAAAGAAGGATAGAGACAACATGATTAGGAGATTTAAGCTCTGATACCACGTTTTGTAAGATCAGGGGTGATGTCCACTGGTTTAAGGTGGAGAAATGAAAGTTGGTTGTTCAACACTCTCTTTCAATCTCGATGGATGGATGATGAAATGAACCTAGAAACAAAGTTAAATTCGTGAGAAGTTTACCAATGATAGCAAACATAGAAATAAAGAGATATATATATGGATATGGTCGGATGGAAGCTGAAGGATGGTTGAATGGTGGATGGGATCTTTCCGGATAGTAATTCAACACTCTCCGATAAGATCAATGGATGGACGATGGATTTCTGGATAAGGATTGACTCTCTCTCAATCTGGTGGTTTGATTAACTCTCTTAATATGGGATAACATTGGCTGCTAACTCACACAAACAACATATGCTAAACGAACCAATAGATCACAAGAATCACTCGATATATCCTAAAGACAGATTTCTATTCAAAGACTCTCTTTGATAAAAACAAGCAAACTGATTATTATTTCTTAAGACTGAAAGGTGGCTTGTACAAGGAACGCCTAAAAGCTTATATAGTGCTGTGTAACAATAAAAACTAAGCTAAGAATAAGAAAGAGAATTAAAGAGCAAAAGGAAGTAGCCGCTAGGCCATAAATGTCTTTCTTGGCCAAGAATAAGGAAGGTGAGGATTCTCTTGAGTCTTGAGAGTTTTGTGGAGTAATTTTGGTGCCTTGGAAAGTCTAAATGCCTTGTGAATGTCATCAGAAAGTGGTGGTCGAAATAATAGAGCCGTTGGTTCTTTAAGTCTTTGATATAGCCAAGTTATTACCGGTTTTATGTCATGTTATATGCTCTATTTAGGGTCTATTATGTGTGTTTATGCTATGTTTTAAGGTCTTTACAGATCCACGCAAGTTTTAGAGATATATGGAGATACTTGGATCTTTTGGAGCATTTATAGGACAATAATCCGTAGCTGACCATTGTGAGAGTCGAAGTACAAGACTGCCGTCGATCAACGACACTATCCTGACGTCGACCGACGTTACATGACCAATATCGATCGATGCTGACCACTTGCCATCGACAACAGAGGATGACTGTGGACTTCAACTCATTACTTGCGCACACTTCAAGCTACTAAAGCATGCACTTTTATTTTATGCAAAGAAATGAAATCAGTAGAGGGGCGAGTCAGACTAGTATTTACTAAGTTGTTGGTAGAATGGATTTGGTTGCAATACTAGGATATGGTATATAAAATTTCTCTGTTATTGACTTTATAGGATGTGGCTGCAATAGAGTAAGGTGACAGTTATACTTAGATATTATGTGAGTCTTTGCTTTTCAAAACCTCTTTCGCAGGCTTGTTTGCTTGAGAACAAGAAAAATGTTTAAGTCTGGGGGAGTTGATATAGCCTATTTATTACCAGTTTTATGCCATGTTATAGGCTTTATTTATGGTCTATTATGTGTATCTAGGCTATGTTTTAAGGTCTTTACAGGTCCGGTAACGTTTTGGAGATATATGGAGATACTTGGAGCTTTTGGAGCATTTAGAGAATAATCCGTAGCTGATCATTGTGAGAGTCGAAGTAAAAGACTGCCGTCGATCGACGGCATTATCCTAACGTTGACCGAAGTTACATGACCAAGATCCATCGATGCTGACCACTTGCCATCGATCAATGACCAATTCGCAGACAGCCCATTTCAAGCCCAAGTTAGAGACAAGACACAAGATTACAAGTTTACCCCTGGACGAGTTTTGACCTAGAGTTTATGGTTTTTATATTTATATTTTATGTATGAGAAGAGAGGGAGAAGGAGACAATATACGTACGGAGACGTACAGTGCCAGGTTCTTGAGTATTCTATTTAGGGAGAAGATTCATAACTCCTTAGGGAGATTTGTATTGAAACCCCAGTGTTTTACATATGCATTATATTCAGATTATTATTCTTACTTTGATTATGTCTGAGTAGTTATCAACTAGGTTTGGGGTTTATTAATGGTATTGATGGATTAGCCAAACAATAGAATTTTTAGGGTTATTATTAGATCTATCAATAGAATTGTGTTTATTGCTTGTGTTCTAAAGTAGCTAACTAGAACCCTGATAATAGGATTTAGGCGCAAGCGAGAGCATGGTCTACTACCGAAATTAATCTTGTTGAGCTAGGTTGCTAGAAACAAACGAGAGTTGATTTAGTTAATCTAGTGAACTTATCGAATTAGGTCATAAAGTTTGACTCAAGAAACCAGCGATCGACGATCATTCCGTGTCACCAAGCGAGAGCTGAGACATTGGACTTAGTCAATAGATTAGACTCGCAGCGAGAGCTGGTCGTCTGTTACATTAGATATGTAGTTCTATGATTAATACCTTTTACTTCTATCTTCTATAATTCACTTGCCTGAAACTCTAGATCTAGCAGATTTACATATTTACATTATTAGCATATTTCCATATTGCATCTACACTCTCTAATAAGGAACATTTACATAGACTGATTACTTGTTTCCAATATATATATATGATCACCTAGCTTAACATTAGGAATAAGAAATCTATTGTGTGCCATTGTTCTATGTGGATTTGATCCCTAAGTACTACACCTGATCTCTCTTGGCAAGAGTATTATTTTGTGTGTTAGGATTAAGGTTTAATTTGATAGTTGATTTTTTAGGATATTTATACCCTGCTAGAACAGTAAACAACACACATGTCAGTCTTCAAATCTTGTTGCATCTGAATAATATAAGTTATTGTAAATGAGGATCCTCCTGATCCTATGATGGCCGGTGCATGGTATGAACTTGTAGGAATCCTACGGATCGTTGCATATGTATTCAGGAAGTCCTTTATCGTGCCTAATGTCTCCTGGTTTCCATATCTTGGTTTGGGATTGATTGAATCGGCGAGCTTCCGAATAAGGCAAGAGCATAATTGGTTTGACCGGTTTTGGGGAAATGATCATAACTCCATATTTACGTGGCATTTCCTCCTCATTTTGGGCTTGTTGGAAATCTAAGAAACCCATATTGAGTTCTATCATTTGTTTTGACTCAGTAAGATTCTTCTTTGGGCGTGAATTCTCTTCTAAAGCCTGGTACTCACAGATGGACGGGTTGGGGAACCTCCGGTTTGTAAAATTGATATTTTCCAGGTTCTGATAGATTTGGGTGGGATTCCAACTGGAATGGAATCCTTCATCAGTGTAGAATCCATGAAAATTGTTTCATTGTGAAAGTCTTCCTTGTTGGTGAGATATGACGTCTTGCTAAACACATGTCCTGATTAGTCTTACAGCTGGTTGATTGGTGCATCTGGTTAGCCTCTGGTTCAGGTACCATTTCTGGGCTTACAATACTTACGGAGTTTGATAACTTTGAATTTTGCTCTACCTTTTACTTATGATTTAGTTTTTTTCTTAATTGAACCGAACGGGATAACACTAGGGACAATGTTATTTAAGTTTAAGGGAGGTTTTCTGATGCTTTTATTTATTTTGAGATTTTACTTGTTATATTTACTTGAGCTTTTCGAAAAAAAATTAATGAGTCAAGAAGGAGATTCTGATCAGAACTTATTTATTGACTAACCACACTATATCACCGCTCTTAGACATGTTGATTGCAGAGATTACTAGAGACGCGAAAGTGGATCATCATGCCATTATATTGCATTTACTAAGATATTTTGAAGGAACCAAAGCTTATATCCAACCTAATACTGACTATTTTTCTTGCTTTGGGGCTTGGCATACATCGAATTCCTTCTACATGTTTGTAAGGTTCAAGTCTGTGTATTTATGATTTCTTTCTCTCTCTATCTCTCTCTCTCTCTCTCTCTCTCTCTCTCTCTCTCTCTCTCTTCAGAATTTATAAAAAAAAGATTGAGATGATTTGCAGAGATGAAGTTAGTTAGGTACATTACCGATGACCCCACTATTCTAATTCAAAGGAATGATCACACATTTTTGGAAGTGCGGGGTAGGTACATTACCAATGAACCCACTATTCACCTACAACTTTTTCCAATAGAAAAAATAAGAAAAAAATAAGAAAGAAGAAATCAAAAATAAGATAGCAAGATGGATTGTATCATCTTCATTGTCCATTGATTTTGAGATCTTAAAAGATTCAAATAAGAGAGAAAAGAGGAAAGAAATGGATCAGAAAAGAATTTATTCCTGTGTATGCAGATTTGCAGGAGTTGATTCCACATGTCCTTTGATCGATACTCCCAAGGTAAAGCCTGAACTTTAATTTTAGCAAAGAAATGAGATCAGTAGAGAGGTGAGTCAAATTAGTATTTGTTGAATTGCCGACAGAATGGGTTTGGTTGCTATACTAGGATAAGGCATATAGAGTTTTTCTTTGATTAGCATTATTTGATGTGGTTGCAATATAGTAGGGGTGATTGTTATACTTATACATTATGTGAGTCCCCGCTTTTTAAACCTCTTTCACAAGCTACCTTTGTTTTGCTTGAGGACAAGCAAATGGTTAAGTCTAGGGGAGTTGATATACCTTGTTATTTACCAGTTTTAAACCATCATTTGCACCCTATTTGGAGTCTATTATGTGTGTTTGGACTGTGTTTTAGAGTCTTTACACGTCCAGGTACATTTTGGAGCATTATGGAGATCATGGAGCTTGCTGGACTATTCAAAAGAGATATCCAGTAGCTGTCATATTCAACTAAGTACGAGTCAAAGTCAAGCATGACCATCGATCGACGGAGCATCCTTGTTGTCGATCAACGGTCCACTCGCAGAGTATTTTCTGACTTAAAGCCTAAGTCAAGATGAATTACGAGAATGCCCCTGGATGAGTTTTGACCTAGTTTATAAGGGTTATGTCATTGCTTAGGCAGAACACCACATTTTATTTTACAGCGTTTAGTTTTCTTGCATTGATTTTCTTTAGTAGTTTAGGGGAGAAGATATGAACTCCTTCAGAGATCAGTATTGGAACCCCACTTATTATTTTATGCATTATATTATTCAGTTCATCATGCGTTCTTTGATCATGTATGAGTAATTCACCTGCTAGATTTAGGGTTCATAATTGTATTGATGAATTAGCCCCAAAATAGGATTGCTAGGATAAAGCAATATCAGTCTTTGGAATTGTGTTTAATGCTTGCGTTCTAGAGTATCTAACTAGGAACATGGACTTAGGACATGGACAACTACGATAGTAGGTTATGTGCCATAATTGATTTCATTTAGATAGGTTGTTAGATGTATGCGAGAGCTGGTCTAATTAGCATAGTGGACGAAGTTCCTCTCTTATTAGCTTCGATCGACATCAGGCCTTAGCCATCAATCGACGATGCACTTCATTGTCCACATACGAGAGTTGGGACAAGAGGGGGTCAGACTAGTTGACATTTATTGTTCTTGCATAATTCTCTACATCCTATCCATTATAATTAACTTGCCTGTCGCTTTTCCATATGTATATTCACTTTATATTTTAGATAATTTCCTATGCTTGATAGACTTACAACCAAAACCATTATTTATAGTTTGCCTAGCTTAACCATTAGAGTTATAGAAATCTATTGTGTGCCATCACTCTTTGTGGATTCGATCCCTAAGTACTGCAATTTGACCTCTTTTGAAAAGAGTAGTTCGTAGGGTAATTTGATAGATTGCATTGTTAAGAACATAAACCTTAACCCGCACGCTAATAGTTTTCTAGAGGGATATTTATGCTAAATCTCACTACTCCTTCTATCGCCAAATGATAAATCCTAAAATTCACTAAGAAATTATAGGTTTGATTTCGGGAAGTTTATCAACAAGTAAGTTGGAAATAGAAAGACTAGGCTACGATCAACTAAAGAAAATAGATTTTTTATTAATGATTTAGTGACGAGTACAAAGAGTACTTGATAACAATAGAGAACGAATATAGTGAGAGTATAGTTTAGTTATAGAAGAATTCATATCCCATGTATTTGGCTCCTCTTCCTTTTATAGGTCTTCTCCTAGGATCTTAACGATGATGTGATCTCCGGCTCGGACCATGTGCCTTTTATGGTGGTCTTTAATTCCTTTGATTCTTTACGTTTTTTGTGGACTTGCCAAGCTCGGTGTGTTAGACTCCTCGATTCCGGGCTGGGCTTATTCGTTGGCCTATGTTTCTTTTTTGGAGCTTGATGATACTCAATTTTAGACTTTATTACATTGGGGTTGAGATCTCGGACTGGGTTTGGAGCTAGGTGAAACCCAACTCCAACAATTGTTATTTTATACAAGCATATCATGTTGGGACCCAGATTTGTATTTCATGTCTCTCCGTTCTTGAACATAAACAAAATAAATGTGTATAGCAATGCCATATATTGGTTTCTGTTATAATTTGTAATAGAGATCCCATGAAACATTTTCTAAAACGACAGTTCTCTTACCAAGTATATTTCATGTTTTATAAAACAGAAACATACATAACATTCAAGCATGATGATTATCACCCATTATTATTCTAAATAGTAGTGACGAGGACCAGACCAACTTTAACTTGTAATTTAACACTCATAATCAGCGAATTTATCACTTACTAATCATGATTAACAGTTTGGGGAAGCAACCTTGCAACTGTTGGAGACTTTTTTAGCGTTTGGGGAGCTAACGTATTGGCGGAGGCTAGGGTTACTCATGTACCCACAAAGGCATGGCTTCTGCTCTCTCAGCTTGGCGCAGCACGACGCAGACGGCGGCGAAGATGACATAAACGCCGACAAACATGGAGACAGTTCCGTTACGGAGCACGTCACTCCTTCCGCCACCGGAATTTTTGCCACTGTCACCAGGAGAAGCGCTGACGCAAGAGCTAAAACGGAAACCCACATCACCTTCACCATTTTTCCTTTTCTTTATGTTTGTGGTTGTTCTGTTTTCAGTAATATGTTCTATATTTGTTAAGAGTCCCTTCTATTTATAGAGAAGGAACGTATGATAAAGGCTTAGTGATCTCCATTATTTATCTTTTCTGTAATTTTTATTGTTTTTTAAGTTCTTCGTATTAAAATTTTTGGTCTTTTTAAAAAATACATAAACACAGGTGGAAAGCACTAAGAGGAGAAAAAAAAAACAAAAGAAAAGCAGAATTAATGTGGAGCATTAGCTAAATCTTGTAACGGTTAAATAAAATTTTGTTAACTTACCACGGATGTGGCAGCCCAGTTGGTTTAAGCGCAGGCGTTGGTGTTGTTGTGCTCCTGGGTTCGATCCACCGTGGGAGGAGTGTTTTACGCTAGAAATGGTATCAACAAAGGCTGGCTCCGGGCCTGGAGGGATTATTTGGGCCTAAGGCCCAGACACCTCCCGGTAAAAAAAAAAAAAAAAAAAAAAAAAGTTGTTAACTTCTTTGCAAGTATTATTAGTTCATAATTTCGTGCATTGACTGAAACATGTTCTTTTCTTCCTTCCGTTTCATATTAATAATCATTGTAGGAAAAAAATTGTTACAAAATAAATGTTATTTTTAAATTTCGATATAAAATTGATAAATTTTATACTGGAATTTTTTTTATTGATTGAAATATAATTACATCTATAAATAATTATGTTTTTATTAATAAAATATGTAAAATTAATTATTATTTTTTATCTTAGATGTGTCAAAATGATCTAAAACTCATGAGCTCGTTCAGCTTAGCTCAATTTTTTATGAGCACAAATTATGTTTTTTAAGCTCATTTATTAAATGAGTTTAATAATCGAGTTTAATTTAGCTCATGAATTCTATGAGTGAGCTTTAATGAACATGAGTTAACTCATAAGCTTGATTTTCTAGAGTTACATATATATTTGTATATTAGAAATATCTTGTTTTACTTTTTAATTTTATAAGATAAATATAAGTAATATATAAATTATGTTTCAAAAAATTATCTAAGACTTTTGTAAAAAAAATATAAATTACCATATAAATCTCTTATATAAATACATATTATGCCATCGTTTTTTCTGAAAATTCACAGATTTTGAATTAAGTATTTAATTTTCAAAATTTAAAATTATTTTTAATATTTAATTGTTAAAGTCTGCTTTAAAGTTTATTTATTATTTTAACATTTTATTTATATTATTATTATTATATTTATTTTAATAGATCGTGAGGTAACTTATTTAACTCGTGATCAGAATGATCTGAGTTCGAGTTTACATATTGAGTCTTATATAATAAATGAGCTGAGTTGAGCTAACTCATGAAAGATTTGAGCTCATCATGAATTGAGCCGAGTTGAGCGAGCTAACTCATTTTGATACTCTTAATTAATACGTGTGTACAAAACTAAAATGATATTTAAAATGAAACAAAGAGAGTATATTTTTTAAAATGTTGGCTTCACTTGAGGCTTTTTCTCTTTATTTTCTTCAACTTTTGTGATATTTTTTCTTCTGTAAGATAATTATGTGTATTACCCAGTAATGTAGTTTTTATTATGCACTCTCAAATTAACCGTATAAGCTATCTTTTACTCTCTCAAATAAGAGGTTCAGTTGTAGTACTTAGGGATCGAATCCACATGGAGTGTGGGCACACAATAGACTATAGGTGTTTAGATTAAGCTACGCAAACAATTTATTAAAGAAGTAATAGTAGACAAGTAAGCAGGTAATTGGTTTCATTACAATAAGATGAAATAGCTAGGTCTAGGAATTTATCAATCAATATATTCAAAACACAAATCAAGGATGCTAAGGGTTTTATAGATCAAATTCTACAACTCGAATTCAATAAGCAAGTAATCCAGCTCTCGCATGCAATTACTAATCAGATGCCTAAGTTCTATGTTCCAACTCTCGCATGAAAACAAGGATCGAGCGTCGATCGATACCAATGCTTGGGTATCGATCGATACTACCTCAGACAAGCATTAACACACATATCGATAATGTTCAACTAGATCCTAGATCAACTCTCGTATGCGCCTAGATATGTAATCCACACAGGGCTCGGGTTTCGTTAATTAATTGCACTCTCGTGCCTCTCAATTGTCATATGATTCTAGGTTCAAGCAATCAGTCACACTCTCGTGCTATTCCAATACTCTAGATCCTAGTATTACAAGCCAGTATGGTGTAGAGATCTATAGATAACCTAGAAATCCTATGACTATCATTTTGACATTATGAACATGAAATCCCTAAACTTAACAAGATGATTACTCAGACATGGAAGCAATAACACAAATCATAGTCTGAAAAAATAATATATATAAAAATAAATATAAAACCAAAGGATTTCCAATCAATCTCTGAAGGAGAATTTATCTTCTCCCCAAAACTTAAGACAAAGAATAAAATAAAGCTTAGCCGTCAACAATGGCTTAGAAAACTATATAAATTAGGTCTAAACTCGTGCAGGGGTATTCTGCTAACTTGCCATGACATATGGGCTTAAGTCGGTCATAAAAAAAGTCGGGCCTGTCTTCTGGAATCACTGTCGATCAATGGTAAGGCTGTGCCGTCGATCGACACTCATTCATCCCCTCGACAGATTCCTCTCGTGAGGCAGATAGACAACTCTTTAGTAAATCGGACATAACTTTAGATCTAACAGTACGATGGACCTCAAACCGGTGGCATTGGAAAGCTAACTCAAATATCTATCCGCTTTCAAAATATCATCTCAATCGCACCATATAAAGGTCACCATACATTGCTAAACATCTGACGCATCTTCGCAGTTCTGCATCTCTAAAAGCTCCAGAATAACCAAAGTTCTCTAGAACGTACCTGAACCTGAAAGTACTCTAAAACATACACCAAACACATATAATAGACTCTAAATAGGGCTGATGTCATGGAACAATAGTGGTAAATATCAGGCTCTATCAACTCCTCCAGACTTAACATTTTGCTTGTCCTCAAGACAAAAAAAACTGTGAAAGAGGTTTTAAAAAAACGAAAACTCACATAATGTCTAACTATAAATGTCACCTAATTTGTTGCAACCACATCCTATCAAGTCAATCACAGATAAACTTTATATACCATATCCTAGTACAACAATCAAATCCATTATACCAACAACTTAGCGAATACTAATTTGACTCGCCCCTCTACTGATTTAATTTCTTTGCATAAAATAAAAGTGTATGCTTTACCTTGGGAGTATCGATCAAAGGATATATGGACTCTTACCTCTGCAAGTATCTGAGCACATAGATAGTCTTCTCTGATTCATTTCCTCTCTCTCTTCTCACTTCTTCTTAGTCAATGTCCCCCTTCTTTTGAGGGTATCATTTTATTTTTTTAATTGTTGAGATATTTGGATAGGCTTCCATGAATCAAGCCCTAATGGTTTTTGCCACCAGATCATGTTCACTTCTTTTTGACCTTTATCTCTTTCTAGGATCATATGAATCAAGCTTTAATGGGTGTAGCCACCAAATCCTTTTCGATTCCTTTTTATCTGAAAGGGAGAGAGAGGGCAATCAGAAGCACACAGACTCTTACCTTCCAGACTTGCAGAAGGAATCCGATTCAGTGTATATCAAATCCCAAAGCAAGCAAATAATGTTTGAATCAGTGTTGGAAATCAGCTTCGGTTCCTTCAGACTTTTTAAGCAAGTGTGATATAGTGGTAGGATGATCTACTTTGGTATCTCTAGTAATCTCTGCAAACAACCTTCTAAAATGGTGCTAAAGTGTGGTTAGTCAATAATAAATCTTGATCATAGTCTCCTTCTTGACTCAATAAAACTTGTTTGAAACACTTATATATAAAAATAAAGCTCAAAAATAAATAAATAGTGTTAGCGAACCTCCCCAAGACTTAAATTACATTGTCCTCAGTGTAATCCGTCCCGGATTGGTTAGGAAAAATTAAATCATAAGTAAATCGCTTAAGTATAAAACTCAATACCTCTCTCTGTAAGAGAGCTTCGATCGATGATAGGCATGTGTGGTCGATCGATGGTCGCGATCCATTGTCGAATGATGGTGCCTCTATGGTGTCGATCAATGGTGGACTTAAATAGTCTGTAAAAATAAAATGAAACTCGAAATAAATAGTAGTATAAGTAAAACCTAAATAAAAACTTACTAAACAGAGGATTACCTCCCACTCATCGCTTGGTTATAGTCTTAAGATCGACATTTGGGAATTCTGATTCAGTCCGGATGAGAAGGATAATTTGCTCCATAACAGCTCTCAATGTCCCTCTTTCTCATTTTGTTGATGTTGTTGATAAAAGCTCTTGCAGAAGCTTCCAGTTGTCTTTCATCTCTGGATCACATAGCACCCTGACCTTGGTAAAAGGTTGCGTACTTCCTTGCCAGCACATCATGTACTCAAGACTTCCCTCATAACATGGTGAAGGAACCGGTGACAAGAAATCTGTAACCACCTTCTTTTTCTTTTTTTTTGTTTTTCCTGGCCCTTCCCCCAGACTTAGGGTTTTCAATCACAGGTTTCTCAAATCCGGAGAGTGTCGATCGATGCTATTAGGCGAGTGTCGATCGCCATTGATGCTGGTTCTGTGTTTCGCGGTTTGAATCAGGTGCAGGTGCTGGATCTTCAGACGGCTCTATCCATGAAATAAACCTCGTACTTTTGGTCTTGCCCATAGGATCGTAAAAGACATTTTCATCAACATTAGTAAGGCACATCTTATTCTTCTTGAGATCACAAACTGCCCCTACTGTAGCCATAAAGGCTCTTCCAAAGATAGGAGAAGATTCTCGACCTGATTTTCTTCCCAAAACATGAAAGTCCACATGAACAGTGCATTCACCTATCTACTTTAACATTCTTGATTGTGCCTGCTGAGTTTACCTTTGAGTTATCCACGTAGGTGAAGCTATCTTGAGAAGGTTCCACATTTAATCCTAACAGTTCGGCAGTGTCCTTGGCCATGATGCTGACTGCAGATCCAGTATCACAGAGGGCGTATGGGAAACTAGTGTCATGTATACAGCAGGGAGTCAGAAACTTCCCAAGATCTTGTT
This sequence comes from Moricandia moricandioides, assembly GCA_905132885.1. Taxonomy (NCBI): domain Eukaryota; kingdom Viridiplantae; phylum Streptophyta; class Magnoliopsida; order Brassicales; family Brassicaceae; genus Moricandia; species Moricandia moricandioides. The sequence goes on from CAJHQQ010000226.1 coordinate 57,284, forward strand.
CCTTCTTCAGTGTTTTCTTGGATTTACGGCTGACCATATTAAACAGCAACTCAATGTCCTTATCCGTCTCCTTTCTCTCTTTGAAGAAATTACCAAGTCTATACTGGTGATATGCATCCTCGAAAGACATATCCTTAGGGACCCTCTTCACTCTCTTTTGAAGTCCATCAAGTTCAGCCTTGTTAGCTTCTCTCCTGGGGTGTTTGGGAACATAGGGTTCTCTAGATATCACTCTGTTCTTTGGACTTCTTTCTTTCGCTTCATACTTGTCCATGGCAGATTCATGTTCATCCAGCTGGTGTCGATCGATATATGGTGTGTACCGTCGATTGATACGGTCAACGAAAGAGGCTTCAGCTGGAATCAATTGCCCTTGTTCTGGTGCATCGACACCCTGCTGATTGGTGGTCACTGTCTGCCTTTATGATGAGCAGTGTGCATTATGGCTTGACATGGGCCTGTGTCGATCGATGCTCGTCTGCTTTCGTCGATCATTTGTCGCCCGTTGATGTCGATCGATGTTGTCATGTTGGTGTCGATCGACGGAGTCCGTCTTAACACAATACGGGTTGAGAGGAAGCGGATGTCGTGTGTCAAAGTCTAAGTGGCTCTGAATCTTCACCTTTCCTACGTACTCTGTATGGGTTTCGATCTATGCTCATTAGATGGTGTCGGTCGACACCAGTGCGAGCTGTCAAAAGTCATAGAACTTTCGACTAGAAAAGCACCTTCTTCCAGCTTCTCATGCTCGATTACTTCCCCAAAGCCATTATCTAAGATGGCATCAACCTGGTGGCTCTTGCTCTACCCAGACTTCCCTTTAACTAGAGCTTCTTGTCTCTTCACGCCTTCTGTTGTTTGAGAATTATGGCTGTTTAGCATCCTGACATGGGTGTTCATGGCTTCTAATTTTCCATTCAGCTCTTTGTGGATAGAATCCAACCTCAGATTTAAGTATGCACTCATCTTCTACTGAATTTCTATGGCTCGTTCCATCATAGATTCCATCCTCTGAATACGGTCTTGAAAACAGATTTCATTTATATGATTCTCATCCTCTTCTGCATCCTGTTACACCAACGAGATTTCATGTACAAAATCAGTTTTGTTCTCCACCTCCATGATCTTGTCAATATTCGTAACACATAATGGCATTCTATGAGTATCCATATTCCTAATAATGTTGCTAGACACAAAGTTCTGAATCAGTCTCTTAGCTTCTTCTGGAGTCATAGTCCCAAAGTTCCCTTCGCTTGCCTGATCCAACATTATATGATAATGTGCATCAATACCTTTGGAGAAGAATCCCAGCAATTGAACCTATGTGAAATCATGATGTGAACAGTCTTTTTGGTTCCTCCTAAATATGTCCCAAGAGCTTCTAAAACCTTCAGTAGGTCCCTAAGAGAATGTCAAAATCTTATCCCTTAGTTCTTCGGTCTTTGCATCATCAAAAAAAAAAGTCAGAAACGTAGTCTTGACATTATCCCAGGTAGTGAGAGATCCTGGTAGTAGAAGTTTCAGCCAAACAAGTGCATTCCCAGAGAATAGTTGAATAACTTGCATAGAAGATAGTCTTTAGTTTCTTCCAGGATGCTAGAAACAAAATCCTCTAGTGTTTCAATGTGGTCCATGGGATCTTCATGGGGAAGGCCATGAAAGGGGTGCTCGCTCACATGAGTAAAGTACGCAGGTCTTATCTAGCCGTTGACCCCCTCAATTTCTCGAGGTTGAATCGCAGAACTGTTAATATAGAATCAAGTCGGCCAGATCAACTATGCTATCGATTGATGCTCAGGGACTACAGTCCCATGTTAATATAATTTCTGACCTGCTATAATACACAAATAACCCTCAGGGTCATTTAGGTCTCCATTCCCATCCCTAGTCATAACAAGTTCCGCAACCATCTCTATTCGCCGGTTACTGTCGATCGATGGTAGAGTATGTTCGTCCAAGAGTAGTGTCGATTGGCTTCGAAGTGTTGTTGTCGATCGATGCTAGAAGTTTCTCTCTGCGGATGGTGCGTTCAATAGCTGTTGGATCAGAGAAAAGTAAGTATTTTTTCTTGTTGCTCCCGGTACTGCTCTGCATGTACCTGAAAGAAAAGAATTTTTTTTTATGTAAGTAACTGAAACAGAAAATAAAAACCTAGACTAAACCTATTAATCAAGTCTAATTGTGATCCTTGCTCCCCGGCAACGACGTCAAATTTGATGTAGCTTTTATTATTCACTCTCAAATTAACCCTATAAGCTACTTTTTACTCTCTCAAATAAGAGGTTCAGTTGTATTACTTAGGGACCGAATCCACAAGGAGCGTGGACACACAATAGACTATAGATGTTTAGATTAAGCTAGACAAACAATTTATTAAAGAAGTAATAGTAGACAAGTAAGTAGGTGATTAGTTTGATAACAATAAGATGAAATAGCTAGGTCTAGGGATTTATCAATCAATAGATTCAAAACACAAATCAAGGATGCTAAGGGTTTTATAGATCAAATTCTAGAACTCGAATTCAATAAGCAAGTAATCCAGCTCTCGCATGCAATTACTAATCAGATGCCTAAGTTCTATGTTCCAACTCTCGCATGAAAACAAGGATCGAGCGTCGATCGATACCAATGCTTGGGTATCGATCGATACTACCTCAGACAAGCATTAACACACATATCGATAATGTTCAACTAGATCCTAGATCAACTCTCGTATGCGCCTAGATATGTAATCCACACAGGGCTCGGGTTTCGTTAATTAATTGCACTCTCGTGCCTCTCAATTGTCATATGATTCTAGGTTCAAGCAATCAGTCACACTCTCGTGCTATTCCACTACTCTAGATACTAGTATTAGAAGCCACTCTGGTGTAGATATCTATAGATAACCTAGCAATCCTATGACTATCAGTTTGACATTAAGAACATGAAATCCCTAAACCTAACAAGATGATTACTCAGACATGCAAGCAATAACACAAATCATAGTCTGAATAAATAATAGATATACAAATCAATATAAAGCCCAAGGAGTTCCAATCAATCTCTGAAGGAGAATTGATCTTGTCTTCAAAACTTAAGACAAAGAATAAAATAAAGTTTAGCCGTCAACAATGGCTTAGAAAACTATATAAATTAGGTCTAAATTCGTGCAGGGGTATTATGGTAACTTGCCCTGATATCTGAGCTTAATTCGGTCATAAAGAAAGTCAGTCCTGTCTTATGGGATCATCGTCGATCGATGGTTAGGCTGTGCCGTCGATCGACACTCATTCATCCCCCTCGACAGCTTCTTTCCGCGAGGCAGACAGACCACTCTTTAGTAAACCGGGTATAACTTTAGATCTAGCCGTCTGATGGACCTCAAACTGGTAACATTGGAAAGATAACTCACATCTCTATCTTTTGTCAAAATATCATCTCAATCGCACCGTGTTAAGGTCACCATCCATTGATAAACACCCAACGCATCTGTGAAGTTCTACATCTCTAAAAGCTCCAGAATCACCAAAGTTCACCAGAATGTACTTGAACCTGAAAATACTCTAAAACATACTCCAAACACATATAATAGACTCTAAATAGGGCTGATATCATGGCAAAATAGTGGTAAATATCAGGCCCTATCACACCGTAATAGAAGCTGGATGGTGTTTTAGTTTCACCAAAAAGATAGCTGATATTATGGGATATAATTTGAAAAAAATTGCAAAATATTTTTTCCTCACTTTTTTATGGAAGTGTATGAGTTTCGTTTTTGAGGTTAGTGCTTTTTTGACATCAAAAAGTCATTCTATTACTCAAAAAAACATGAGATGGCATGGGAATTCAAACCGGAATAGAATAACTAATAAAAATAAATTACGATGGAGAGTACGCGCCACTCTTGCTTGTCCGTCAGTTGATTGTAACTACGTGGAATGTGGCAAATACTGATATCTTGGAATCTTCTATTCAATGCTAAATCTCTCCTAACTCTATTGAAAAGCTCGGCCAGTCTTGTGGAGCTTGAATCATTGCGATTATCTCTTTACTATCAGTTCCAAAGCTCTAACAAGTTGTGTGTTGTAGCATTGCTTCCATCGCCCAGATCCAGGCTTCAAGTTCTGAGTGTAAAGAAGTCATACGGTTTTCTTTATTTCTCAACCCCAACAGGTGTTCCTCACCTTCTGCATCCATCCATACCCATCCATACCCACTAAAACGTGCCTCAGATGTCCAGAATCCATCGATCAAACAAATATTATTCAAGTTTGGGACTTGTATATTTGCTTGTGATGAACCCCTGGAGAGGAGATCCTTTTTGTCCATGATTCTTTGAAGGTTGATCTGATGGTTTGGATGATATATAATGATGGTTTTGATGGATAGAAGTCGAAATGGTTGATGATCTTCAGTGAGGAATTATGGTTTGATCAACACTTGTGTAGATGTATCCTTGATCAAGAGAATGAAATCTGTTTTCGATCAAAGATAGGTTTTGCTTGCAGAGAATGAACACCTAGCAGTTTGATGTTCACAGATGAACAAAGGATTCACAAATTTAGAGAGATTTTTGTTAAAAATGTGAATGCCTATTATTCTGGTCGTGCCTACACTTACATAGGTTACAAAAGATGTGGAAACCAAAAGACAAGTGCAAAAAATAAGAAACTTAGAAACTTAGAAACTAGGAATGTAGACTTGATTTTGGACCAAAATAAGGTTTTTGTTGAATGACTTTTGGCATGCCACGACCAAGAATTTCTTGGTGACTTCCTCTTGGTATAATTGGTGAGAATGGGCTTGAAAATGACTGAAAAAAAGACTGGTCGAATTTGGCATGAAACAGGCCAATAGTGAGTTTGTTATGACTTTCTTCTTGGCTGAAATCACTTCTCCTTGGGCCTATGGATCCAAAATGTGGCCATAAGATTTCTTGGAAATCTTGGAATGTAATACTGATTTAGGCTTCATAGAAGAATGCATTGGTTCACGAAGGAGAAACAAGAACTTCATTAGATCATCAGGTGGCCTCCATGAACCGATATGACCGAGAAAGTCAATTCTTTGATCATCTATTGTTACCCTACAAACTGGACTAGTTTTGGTTTGACTAGAATACTCCTCTTGGTCAGTTTATGGAGTGAGGTAGTATCCAAACTCCCCTTTGAGATCTGGTTGGTCTTTCTCCATCACAAGCTTCTTTAAGGTCCAACTCGGGTAGTTTTGATTGATTGCACAGCTGGGCATGGTTACATCATCCCCTCCTCCTTTTAAAAAATTTGTCCTCAAATCTCTATCCCCTATATCAAAAGGAAACAAGTTAGACACGAGACAAATGATCACGAAAATAAGCATGAAAGCAACATCAAAATAAAGTTTTGGAGAGAAACTTCCTTGGAGTTTTGAAGCCATTTTTCTCAAGTACTTCCATCTACAAATATCAGGATTATAAGCATGATCTCTGCTCTCATCCCTTGCACTCATTTGAGATTGATCATGTTTATCCTAGACACTGAAAACAGAGGCTAGATATCCAGAATTATCAGTGAAAGACATGCCCTTGTTCATATCAAAACCCAAACTTTCTTTTCCTTGATCATGCTGCAAACATTTCAGACCTTTATGATGCATATCAAAGTAAGTGTTGTACACCAGAATGTTTCCAAAGCATGACATACCATGTATCATATCCAAAATGTGCCCAACTTGATCAGATTCAGAACACAAATGTTTAAGTTCAAGATCATAATCATTTAGCACATGTCTCACAAGTTTAGCATGACTTTCAGAAAATGTGTTGTACACTAATATATCATCAAAGCTCAAAAAACATCATTTTGCAAGCATGATCCCAAGACAAACCAAGATTTTTCAGTTTCAGAACATAAACTAGCAGGTTTCAAAACAAAATTAGAAACAAACTCGGTTTCAGCCCTATGTGCTTTCAGTTCCTGCAGATTTCTAGGTTTGTTCAAAACATATGCAAACTAATCACCAGTTTTCAGTTCATGTCTAGAAAAACTCAGATCAAAGCCATTTTCTCTAAAGCAAGCAAAAGAATCACAAGGTTTGCTGAAACGTAAATCATGTTTTTGTAGAACAAGCTTTAATTTCTATTCAGTGTGATCAATGCCTTTGTTATGTTCTGTAACCTGATCAAAACTCAAAACAAGGCTAGAACTGGTCACATTACCACATTGAAAACGATTTTGATCAGAGAGTTTATCAGATTCAAGTTTTTTAAAAGAATGAATCATGTTATCAAAACCAGTGTTCTGAAACACAAAATTTTTTTGCTCTTTCAAGACCAAAACTTTTTACATCACTAGAAGAGATCATAACAAACATGCCAGGCACATAATTAACAATAACAAGTTCCTTACAGTGCTCTTGAGAGTCCAAAGAGAATGACTAAGCATTTGTTTCTGCTTCAATGTCTTTTGGCTGCTCCAACACTTCTTCTTGTGGTAAACTGTTTTGTGCTTCTTCTGCTGAGTTTTCTTCTAAGAACTGAGATACTGAAACAAGACTACTCGGATGCACCGGTTCAAAAGAGGTTAGTTTATCACAAGAACTACTGATAGCAAGTTCAGATTGAGGAGAGAAAAGAGAAAACTCATTTTCTGCCTCAGGTTCTTTTATTACCTTCGATGGCTCTGTTTTCAGTTCTTGGACAATCTGCTCCTGCTTGCTACAACCCTTTTGATCAGCAACTCCTGAGGAATTTCGTGAGGTTGGTATCCTTTTCTGGTCTATTACAAAATCTTCTAGTACTTGTTGCACAATTTTTTGAAATCATCTTGAAATTGTTGGCTGTCCAAATAATCAAGTGTTGCTGGTTGTTTCAGAGACTTCTTTATGGGAACACGACCGTAGCAAGATCCTGTCTCTTCTCTGGAATGTCTAGGATGTTCTCTGCTCCTCCTAGTTGGTTCCCCCTTGCCTCACTGGTCGTGCCTTTTCCTGCACAGAAACAAAATGGTTAAAAACCAATTTTTTTTTCTCATCAAATTCTATCTTTTTCCAGAAAACTCTTTGTGGCAGAACTGAATTGATCATGATGTTTGCTCCTCCTGTTAAGCCTTTCCAGTGACATCCTAGAATGTATCCTTTCCTGCTCATAGTCAGACTCATCAATAGCATAAGAATCTCTTTTTCTCATAGATTTTTCTCTTCTCTCCAAGGCTGCTTTTGTTGCAGAGTTGAACTGGTTATAATCTAATTCTTTTTCAGGACCTCTCCTTATGCCATTGATTTCTCCAGACATGGCTTCCTGTTAAGAAACTCAACAAGGAAAATTAGCACAATAACAAACAGTTGAAGCCTTATTTTGCTATGTGTTTTCTCTCAAGTGTTTCTCTCTGATTTTCTGTGATTTTTTATTGTGAATCCAGTTGTTCAGCAACAAACAAAGATCAAACTTCAATGAACAAACCCTAACCCCAAAACAGAAGAAAAAGATAGAAAGATTAAGAGATTTTATTTTGCAAGAGGCTTTACCACGAGGGCTGGATTTCTCCTCAGCCAAGTTGGATTTCTCTTCAACTTTTCTTTTGATTGTTTTTTATTTTAATCTGGTTGGACCTCTTGTAGATTCAAGAGATAGAGAGATAAGAAATTTCTAGAAAATTTGCAGAGAAATTGTACAAAATAGAAAACAGATTCCCAAAACCAAGAGAAGTGGAAAAGTTTTAGAATCAAACCCTAGATCAAAAGCCTTCAAATCTGCTCTGATACCACTTGATGAACCCCTCGAGAGGAGACCCTTTTTGTCCCAGATTCTTTGAAGGTTAATCTGATGGTTTGGATGATAGATAATGATGGTTTTGATGGATAGAAGTCGAAATGGTTGATGATCTTCAGTGAGGAACTGTGGCTTGATCAACACTTGTGTAGATGTGTCCTTGATCAAGAGAATGAACTTTGTTTTCGATCAAAGACAGGTTTTGCTTGCAGAGAATGAACTCCTAGCAGTTCGATGTTCAAAGATGAACAAAGGATTCAAAAATTTAGAGAGATTTTTGATAAAAAGGTGAATGCCTATTATTCTGGTCGTGCCTACACTTATATAGGTTACAAAATATGTGGAAACCAAAAGACAAGTGCGGAAAATAAGAAACTTAGAAACTAGGAATGTAGACTTGATTTTGGACCAGAACAAGGTTTTTGTTGAATGACTTTTGGCATGCAACGACCAAGAATTTCTTGGTGACTTTCTCTTGGTATAATTAGTGAGAATAGGCTTGAAATAGACTGAAGAAAAGACTGGTCGAATTTGGCATGAAACAGGCCCATAATGAGTTTGTTATGACTTTCTTCGTGGGCTGAAATCACTTCTCCTTGGGCCTCTGGATCCAAAACATAGCCATAAGCTTTCTTGGAAATCTTGGAATGTAATACTGATTTAGGCTTCATAGAAGAATGCATCGGTTCACGAAGGAGGAACAAGAACTTCATTAGATCATCAGGTGGCCTCCATGAACCGATATGACCGAGAAAGTCAATTCTTCGATCATCTATTCTAACCCTACAAACTGGACTAGTTTTGGCTTGACTAGAGTACTCCTCTTGGTCATTTTATGGAGTGAGGTAGTATCCAAACTCCCATTTGAGATCTTGTTGGTCTTTCTCCATCACAAGCTTCTTCAAGGTCCAAGTCGAGTAGTTTTGATTGATTGCACAGTTGGGCAGGGTTACATCAGCTTGTTGGATCATTGTATCTTCCCTTTGAGAATTAGCCTCAAAACAAGCTTTGCATTCACTTTCTGAATAGCGAATCAGTTCTAAAGGGTTCCTAGTAATTCCTTTGAATAATTTGTCATTACGAGCTTTCCATATATACCAAATAATCCTTGGATAAGGATCTGTATCTAACATCGGGTCCTCAATAGCGTCTTTTCTCCAGAAGAGATAGTCTAAATTTGTATAGACACTTGAAGATGGAAAAACCCCGACACGAAGGTGTCGATGCCAAAGCCCACGCCTGTAGGGCTGGTGGGTATTCAAAAATGGCATGATTAACGGTCTCGTCTTGTTCGCCACATTTAGGACATTGATAAAAACAGCGCATATGGCGCCTTGTTAAGTTTCCCGTGACTGCTATTTATCATGTCGCTAGTTGCCATATCAGATGCTTGATCTTTGGTGGAGAATTTATTTTCCAGGCTTGGGCTTGAAGTTTGGTTAGGCTCGGCTCCATGATTATATATTCCTTCTGTCTTAAGATATTCCTTGCAACCCAGTAGCCTGACTTGATTGTATACATTCCATACCTCGTGTAGCTCCATCGGAATAAATCATCGCACTGATTCTTGTTTAAGGCCAAACTCCTAATAATAATGATCCTCCGACACTATAAGGTTTTCCATAAAATCAATATTCCAAACTTTAGGTTCTCCATGAATAAGTTCATTTACGGTCATACTAAGATCAATCTCGTAATGGAAAGGCCGCGCAGGGCGAGCCGGTATTGTTGGGATCCATGGATCCTCAAATAACCTAATTTGATGCCTATAATGAACCTATTGATTTATCCCCGAGGAAAGAAGAGGCTTGGATGCCATTAAGCTTGTCCACACATAAGATGGGGATGGAGTTCCAGTAGCTCGCAAAGGCGTGCTCAGTCGATAATATCGTCCTCATTACTATAGCCAGCAGCGAAACCGAAAATTGAGTCAATCTCCACAATTGTTTTACAAACAGAGCCAAATTGAATTCATGAATTAGTCCGAACCCTAGACCCCATTTCTCCTTCGGACAACATATTTTTTCCCATTTAGCCCAATGCATTCCTCTTTTTGGAGGATTCGAACTCCACCAAAATTTCACTATCGCACTCGCAAGCTTATCACAAATTTCTAACGGCAAAAGGAAACATGACATAACATATGATGGGAGAGGCAAGGCTATAGCCTGGATCAAGACCTCCTTACCACCTTGCGATAACCATCATCCTGACCAGCCGTTGATTCTATGATCCAATTTGTCTTTTAGAATGCAATTTTTTTTACATTAGAAGCACTTATATCTTCACAAATACCAAGATATTTTCTCATTCCTCTTTCTTTGTCAATGGAAAAGGTATCTTTGATCTCCTGCCTTACGGTGAGGGGAACACGTTTACCAAAGAATAATGATGACTTATCAAAATTTATACGCTGCCCCGATGCCTTCTCATACGTCTTTATCACTTTCATTATTTTATCACATTCACGGGGCTCCGCCTTACATAAGAATAGTCTATCATCAGCAAATAACAGGTGCGAGATAGATGGACATGCGCGAGTCACTCGCATACCCGTAATCTTCCCCTGACTCTCTGCATGATTAAGAAGGCTAACAAGCGCTTTCGTGCATAGTGACTGTGCATTTTTTTAACTTTTATAATTACAAGAAAACTTATAAATATAGCATAAATGAAAGGAATTAGTTCCCATAGATTGCCCCTAAGAAATCAAACCATAGAAAATATTAATTTCTATATTTTAAAATGTATAGAGATTTTGTCCATTAAACTGCATTTGTTAATGTTATTAACTTCTTCTTCGTTCCATGCATGTAATTGTCCTTTAATACCATTGCTCTTGATTACATACACATAGGCCTTGAACGGATTGGATATCCGGGGTATTTTAAGATATTAACATCTAGATATTCGGCGAATCCATACTTTTACTATTTTTATCTGGATTCGGGTTTTCGGATATCCGGATGTCGGATATCATCCTATAATTATAATATCCAGCGGATATCCGTATCTGAATTTGAATCCTTAAAATAAATAAAAATAATATTAAAATATATAAAATATTAACAATAATTTTAAAATAAAAGTATATATAAGGTTTTTACTTATTTCTATGTATAATATTACAAAACGTATCTAAATTATATATATATATATATATAGTATTATAGAAATGAAAATCTCATACATCAAATTAGTTTTTATATATTATATTTGAAATAATTATCAATAAAATTACGGACTCAAATATTTAGACTAAAAATCAAGATATCCGGATCTGTATTTAATTTTGACGGACCCAACATTTAACTATGTTTTAGTTATCACAAAACAATTGTCACAGGTGAGCATAATTGACACAAAACACCTGATTTGACGGGCTTTTAGAATTAGGCCAGATTATTTAAGCTTTTAACTTCTCATTTTATAAAAGATAATTTTACGAGAAAAAATGTTTTTGTTACAGCATTTTTGCCACAAATCAATTCACTATCAAGAAATTGGGTGGAGAAAGAAAAAAAAATGTATTCGTACATGTCGGTTAGAAACTGTATACCATTCGAAGAACTTTGTTTTCTTAATTGATGTCTGTTGTTGGTAATTTCCAGTTGTATTCATCATTACCACTTTACCAGCATAAATTATATTATTGAAACAGGATCAGCACTAACTTTTAATTTTAAAGTTCTCCTCTATAATAAAGAAATGTTATATTTGCTTTTATAAATAGAGATAGAGTTTTTAATCCATTTATAGAGGTAAATATAACATTTCTTTATATATATATAGACAAATATACTTTTATTATATGGGATATTTAGAAGAAAAAAATAATAATTATCTATTTATAGAGGTAAATATAGTATTTATTTATTATCGTGGAAACATTAAAATAGAACATTATCTCTGTTTTTACGTTATAATAGAGATCTCTAATATAAAAGTGGGTTGACAATGTCCTAACTCTTGAAAATCATATTTTGTGTGAGAAATCAACATTAGCACTTGTTAATTACCCACTAAAGTTTTCTTTAGAACCACCTGATACAGACTAATTTCTTCACTATAATCAGGACGTTCGGCCTTAACACCTTTCTATTTTCGCAATTACTAAATCGGCCTTACACCAAAAATTGGACAGTATTTAGAGATAAAAAGTTGATACACTAAAATTAGATCGCTACTACTGCCAAGTTAATAGTGGTTGTTGTGATATTTTAGATTCAATTACAAGAGACCAAATTACACTTTATCTATATTGAAACAATATCAAGCTAAAACAATCTATGAAATCGAAAACTAAGAAATTGTAAAGAGCAAGTAATAGTTTGGTTTAAGGTTTTCAGATGATTAAGAATGCTAGCCTAGGGTTGTTCATCGGGTGTCAAACACTTGTGAGCCAAACAATTATTCAAGTTATAATAAAGCCCTAGTCCAGAACTTGGAACACATAAACTAGTTCAATCCACTCTTGTGGAGCCTCACCTTTGGTCAATCGATCTCAGCACCTAAACACGCGTTTGTACTGAGACTAGATGATAAACATTAATAATCAAGTGCGATTAGTTCACAGAACACCCTAATAACTACTTTCACTGATTAAGGATGCAATGCTCATTCATGTTATGTCTAGCAACCTATAACACTTTTGATGAATAGATTTATGCAATGCTCATTCGTGTTATGTCTAGCAACGTATAACACTTTTGATGAATAGATTAACCTAGATTCATACACTAAGTGATCAGTTTAGCATAAGCATTAAGGGCAAAAATGAATGAAGACAATCGAATGCTATCCTTATCTATGTTTAGCTCATGGATCTAACATCCTAAACTTAGGAAGCCGAATACTCAGTCATGGAACAAGAGAACACGAAGATAGAGACTGAATGAAACATGAAATATGAAATACGCCTGCAATAAAATAGAAATATGGTTCAGGAGTTTCTTCTCTAAGGAGGAAGAGAGAGAACCTTCTCCCTTTACAAGGTAGCAAATCGCCAAAATCAAAAGCTCTAAGCTCTTGTTTCTCTGTAAAAAGCTCTAAGCTCTTGTTTCTCAGCCATGGAACAAGAGAACACTAAGATAAAGACTGAATGAAACATCAAATACGACTGCAATAAAATAAAAATATGGTTCAGGAGTTTCTTCTCTAAGGCGAGAGAGAGAGAGAACCTTCTCCCTTTACAAGGTAGGAAATCGCCAAAATCAAAAGCTCTAAGCTCTTGTTTCTCTGTAAAAACTAGCGTAGAAAATAAAGAGAAAGAAAAAAAGAAGATATATGGAGGCCAGTGGAGACTGGGATAAAATTTAGGGAAACTAGGGCAAATCCCAGAATACTATCTTGGTTTCCTTAATTGTCGAGAACATTCAAGCGGCTGCTTTGCTCGCTCGGGAGCACCCATCAGGTTGCTCCGTTCAGTCTTTGCGCGGGAAACACCAGTTCTGACTCTTTTCCCCATATATCTCTCCATGGGCTTCCATGCCTACTCTAAACCTGAATTAACTCAAAATGGATTAGATAGACTCGATAACGACCGAAAAACACTTTCGAAAAAATATGTACAATGTGTCAAAACACAATATATTAATTCTCCGAGACTTAGATCCTTGTTTTTCCTCAAACAATGTCAAGTATCAAGAAGATGGAGAAAGGTTTGAAAGTGTGGGAACTCTTCTATTCTCATCAACCATACTTTAACCACAAATCTCTGAACCACACAAGCAATAAAACTAGGACAACACACCCTTACTGAAACCCCACTGACTGTTGTACAAACTGTCTCCATACTCTATATCTCAAACCTTCAAAAGTCACACCTTCTGGACAAAATTCCTTACATTCAATTAAGCGTGGTGTGAGCTTATCATCACATGCATTAGTTAGGGTAGGTTGTTCTAGGTGTGAAACATGCCATTTAAGTGTTTAGGTGGAGCTAATCAGTGTTTGGGGGTTGCCATTTCTTTGTAAAGGATCCAGGATATCGCGCAAAATTGCAAGAGATGATGGATTCATTGATGTCCACAGCCTCTACTCGTTTTTGCCCACTTTCTTTCTGGAACAATTGCTCCAATCATCTGCTTGCTAATTGTTCTTTCAACTCGGTACACACTCTTTTGCTCGGCCTTCTAGATCTTGTTTCTTTGAATTTTTCCCCTTCTCCATCACCTTATTCTCGTTTTAGGATTGAAGGAGAAGATATAATGATGTGACGAAGGAGGAAATACATGATGTTTTTGAGGTTCCACTGGTGGTTCTGATTTCACAACTTTTCTGGTTCTCACCATGGTCTAACGAAATACTAGCTCTAGAGCGGCTGCTTCTTTTATCTGCTTGCTCCCCTCAACTAGTTTGATTTTCTGCAGCAGTAATGCATACGAGGTTGTGTTGATCCTTTCCTCTCCAAAATTTTTGTACATGTCTGCACATAAGATACTGAATAACAAAATGCATGAGGGTAGAATAAAGGCGTAGGGGTTCAAGATGTGTACTAGCTAAAAATGAGCTAGCCACTTAGGATTAACAAGATGGATAGAAAGAATAAGGAGTTCTGAGTGTAATCTCGTTTCCTTGATCTAACACATATGACAAGAAGAATAGCAGTCAATATTACTTTCAAGTTAAATGGAGTTTAAGTCTTTCACAGTAACCTCGACAAGCCGAAATCTTCTGGAGAATATGAGAGAAACGTCAGGGGTGTTCCAGGTTCACATGTGTGTCTTTCGTCTCTACTAAGGTCACTGAATAAGATAACTGAAGCACGCGATGGTTAACGATCATTAAAAAAGGTCTTAATTCCCATTAAATTTTGATTAACTAGATAAAAACATCACAATGACTCAAGATTGACTCAAACATAAAATTCAAAAGAAAACAAACGAAATAAGTAAATGATGAAAACCCTCCCCCGGACTTATTTCACACCATCCCTGGTGTGAAAATAAATCAGAACGACGGTGTAAAAAATAATATGAATTGTTTTTGGTCGATACACTTACCTGTGTGGAGCGGGCTCTCCAAAACAATTTGGGTGATCTATCGTCAGATCTTTGCCTGAGCAGCCACTCCTTATGAGACCATAATTTTTTAAGCATCTCGGGTTTTTTGATTTTTTGACCTGAGACTCAATAAATTATAACAAAAATAAGTAAAAAGTAAATCCTAATGATATTTACACTTACCAGTGGGTTTTCTCTTACCAAGCGCTTGGTTTAAGTCACTAGCTTGACTTGGTGATAAGGTTCTGTCAGGTTAAGCATGAGCTCTTGTTCCAAAACAAGCTCCACAATCAAACATGTTCAGCTTCAAAACTTTACTCAACAACCCTTTTACAGCAGCTTCCCCTTTCTATTTAAGCTCATGTGTGAGAATAGCTCCGACTTCAGAGAATGGTTAAGAGCTACCTTTTCAATTTACCTCATACTCAATGGAGTTTTCATCAAACATGCGAGGTATCAAAGTCATTGTAGGATCACCCTTGACCCTTTTCTTCTGGACCTTTTCGTTCACCTTTGCATACCCTTTAAGTTTCTTGGCATCAGTGTGAGGATCTCCATCTAGGAATTCTTTCAGCTCACGCTTTTTCTCAAGCTCCTTCTTAGGAACAACCTTCAGCTTTTCTCCACAAACCATTGAGATGCATGAGTCTTGTTGTGTGGGAAATCTGGTGGGACACACTTTATAGAAAACCTTCTTGTGGATGTTGAAGAATGAGACTTTCTTACTATGAATATCGATGATTGCTCCCAATGTAGCCATAAATGATCTTCCAAAGATCAAAGCCATCTCATAATCCTTGCTCATGTCAACAACCTGAAATTTAGTATGCAGAATACAGTCCCAAACTTGGACAGGCTAGTTGTGAATGGTGCCATAAGGGACTGTTGTGGAAGAGTTTGCAAAAGATTCAGCCGAGAAGGCACAACTTCCACAATGCCCAGCTTGTCTACAATCGAAGTCGAGACAAGATTCACACTAGATCTAGAGTCAAAAAAAGCTTCCTTGAATTCGACTCCAGCGATGGAACATGGAAAAGCTATATTTCCAGGGTCATCACCTTAGGCAATACCTTCAGTGATGGTGTCAATGCTTCAGTAAAGAGGGAGTCTCTCTACCATTTTTGAAGAACATATGCAATGGTCGAATCTCCCAAGCATTTTCAAATGAGATTTTTTCAAGAAGTCTTGTCACCATCTTCATAAATCTAGCCAGTTGCTCAACACTAATTGGATCCATCAGATGTCTAGCTGGAACAGCATAGGGAACCTTAGGAACATATACTCGAGCTGCTGGAGTCTCAGCAGGTTCACTAGGAGCAGTGGCTTCAGAGGTATCAGTCTGCTCGATTCTTTCTTCTGTGCTTAAAGCAGTCTCAACAAACAACTGCTCTATTGCATTACAATGCTCAGCCCTCGGATTTTTTTCAATTTTTCCAGGGAGCGTCCCTTGCTGTCTCTTGACACTCTCAGATGTTTTGAGCAAGCTGAACATCAATCCTACGCATGTGGCTGCTCACAGTATCATATTTTTTATTGAGCTCGGTGAACATTTCTTCCATCCCTGTGTTGATGTTTGTGGTAACCTGATTTAGTGCCTTAACTAGAATTTGCTGATGCTGGAACAGCTGTTGCATCATGTTGCTTAGTTTCTTCAGCTGATCTTGCGGACCGCTCGTGGTAGCTAGAGCAGCTTGGAAGTTGTTTTGGGGTGCCTGCTGGTGCTAATTCTGAATCTGACACACAAACCGGTTCTCTGCCTTACTGAAAACGAAGGTTTTACCCTGGAATCCTTGCGGAAAGTTCCTTTGATATCCAGATCCTTGTGCCTGGCTGTTATGACCAGCAGTATTCTGATTGTATCCCTTTTCATGTTATACCCTTGGTCGTTCACATAGATAACGTCCTTATGATCATCTGCTGGCGTTTCAGTATCCAGAGCAACTTTTTGAGTGATCCGAATCTGCTCATTTGTCGGCTTCCTCCATGATGTAGACTTGCCCTTAGTTGTTCTTAAGCAGTTGATCGACCTTGGATGTCAAATCATCTATCTTATGAGTGTCAATAATGTTTAATTTCTTGGAGCGGTCGCTCTCCTAATTATTATTGGCTGAGCTAGCTTCCATGTTCTCAATCAGTTCAAACGCTTCCTCAGTTGTTTTAGTCATGAAGTCTCCCTTGCTCGCAGAGTTCAGAGAACTTCAGAATTTCCAGTCAACTCCATCATAGAAAATGCCCAGGAGGTAATCATCATCAAATCTTTGGTAGTCATTGAAACACACTCATGCGTCGCAAAAATGCTCATTAGTGATCTGCCTGAAGGAAGAGATCTTGTTCCTCAACGCAGCAGTCTTCGCCTTCGTGTCGAAGTTACCTAGGAACGCTGATCGAACGTGTTCCCACAAAGTAAGAGAACCGGCAGGGAGAGAATTTAACCAGCGTGCAGCCTTTCCATCAAGTGAAAACGGAAAGAGCATGCAATTGAGGTAGTCTAGTGGTACTCCATTGGCGTGAGTAAAGCTGCCTACTTGCTCAAAGCTTTTAATATGCTCCATCGAGATATTTGCCAGGAGACCATGTAATACTTTCCTCTGCACCAGAGACATCAAAGCAGGCTTGATATCGAAGTCCTGCCTCGGACAGGGTGGAGGAGTAATGGCAGAGCGCGTAGTAAGGAAGTTACACGGAAGGTTTCTTTGCCCGATTGGAGCATCTTGCTCCTGCTATTGCTGCTGATGTGCAGCGATTAGAGCAGCTTCCTGCTGGGCTTGGATGGTCTGCTGCACCTTCTGCATTTGTTGTTGTGTATGTTGCATTGTCGCAGAGAGATCATCCGGATGGCCTTGATCACCCGTGTCTCTGTTGTTTGATCTCTTTTGTTTTCGGTTGGTTCTTTATAACCTTGCTAGCTCCTGGTTGCTAAGAGCAACTAATTTTCCTTGTACGTTTCTCCGAGTATGTCTACTGGTCATGCCCTTGGAGCATGAGCTGCAGCAAAAAGGGAAAAGCAAGTTAGAGGTCTTAGACTAAATATATAACCAAAAAATAAAGATGAAAAGCTGGTCCCTATAGCAACAACGCCAAAACTTGATACACTAAAAATTAGATCTTTTCTACTATCAAGTTAACAGTGGTTGTTGTAATACTTTAGATTCAATTCCAGTGGCACAACTTACAATTTATCTCTATAGGATCAATATCAAGCTAAAACAATCAATGAAATGAAAAACTAAGAAATCGTAAAGAGAAACTAACATATTGGTTTAAGGTTTTCAGATGACTAAGAATGTTAGCCTAGGGTTCTTTCATCGGGTGTCAAACACTTGTGAGCCAAGCAATTATCTAAGTTCTATGAAGCCCTAGTCCAGAACTCGGAACACACAAACTAGTTCAACCCACTCTCGTGGAGCCTCACCTTTTGTCAATCGATCTCAGCACCTAAACTCTCGTTTGGACTGAGAATCGATGATATAATTTAATGATCAAGTCCAATTAGTTCACGAAACACCCTAATATATACTTTATCTGATTAGGAATGCAATTCTCATTCATGTTATGTCTAACAACCTATAACATTTTTGATGAATAGATTTAACCTAGATTCATACACTAAGTGACCAGTTTAGCATAAGCATTAACTGCAACAATGAATAAAGACAATTCAATGGATCCTTATCTATGTTTAGCTCTTGGATCTAATACCCTAACACTCTAGACTTAGCAAGCTGACTACTCAGCCATGGAATAAGAGAACACATAGATAAAGACTGAATGAAACATGAAATACTACTGCAATAAAATAGGAATGGGGTTCAGGAGGTTCTTCTCTAAGGCAAGAGATATATCTTTCTCCCTTTACAAGGTAGCAAATCGCCAAATCAAAAGCTGTAAGGTCTTGTTTCTCTGTGAAAACTAGCGTAGAAAATAAAAGGAAAGAAAAAAAGAAGATATATGCAGGCCACTGGTGGCTAGGATAAAAATATATGGAAACTAGGGCAAATCCTAAAATATTATCTTGGTTTCCTTAAATATTGGGAACAATCAAGCGGCGCGGGAAACACCAATTCTGACTCTTTTTCTCACATATCTCTCCAAGGGCCTCCATGCCTTCTCCAGACATGAATTAACTCAAAATGAATTAGAAAGACTCAATAAACACCTGAAAACACCATGTATCAAAAGTGTGAACATTTTTGGAGAGAAGTCAGAACTTATGGAATTGTTCTCTTATTCATTTCTAAATGAATTACAAGTGAGGATCTCAGCCCCTATTTATTAAAAAACACCTCTGAAGATACTTCACCCTTATATTCCCTCCACTTAAGTAACTTCACCCTTAATGTATTCTACATTTTCCGACATACTTCTTATATTATTTTATACTTAGATATTTTACAAAAACTTAACACATAAGAAAAATACTAAGTAAGGTCGGTTTGAACCTCCTTGGCCTGAACCGTTTGTTTCTCGATCAGATGGGCCGTGACATCCTCCCCCACCTAAACCGGTGACGTCCTAGTCACCGAGTACACCTTCAATTCCTCCTGGAACTGCCATAAGTTCTCCTCTGGTTCCCCTGCTGCCACCAGATATCCTTTTAACTTGATGAGAAAATGGGTCTGACGTGGGGCACCTCTCTTCCTTAATTTCTTAGACCTGGCACCTCCTCGATCTCCTTTTCATAAAACTTGGTCACTACAGGTGGTGCTCATTTTAGTGTAATCGAACTAACTTAGGAAGTATTTACCAAGTATTTACATCTCGCCTATTTCGAGGATAATTTCTTCTGGGCTGGAAATTACTCATCGCCACGTTATGTGTCTTGACCGAGAAGTGTGATCCCATAAAATAGTGTCTCCAAACTCGCAAGCAATGGACTAAGGCGGCCATATCCTTCTCTTGCACCATGTACTGCCATTCAATATCGTTCAGCCTGTGACTGTCAAAGGCTATCGGATGTTCATTCTTCCTCGGTACTCCCCCGATTGAAAAGTCAAGGCATCCATGTATAACTCAAAAGGTAGGCTGAATTCAGGTAAAGCAATGACGGGTTCTTGACTCAACGTAGTCTTCAGCTCTTCGAAGGCTTCTTGACAACGTTCAGACCACTCCCAATTATTCCCCTTCTTAACTAGGTCCATTAACAGTGCAGACTTCCTCGAATATCCCTCGATGAACCGACGATAATAGTTTACCAGACCAAGGTAAGATCGAAGCTCATTCCCCTTGGTTGGGTCCTCCCACTCCATAATCACTTTTATCTTTGGTTCATCCATTATCAGTTTCCCATCCCCAATGATATGGCCCAGGAACTGAATTTCCTCAATGGAAAAGGTACATTTCTCCCTCTTAAAAAATAGCTCGTTCTCTCAGAGAACCCAAGAAATTCTCCATAAATTCTCTACATGATCCTCTATCGAGTTGCTATAGATAACAATATCAACCAAGTATGCCACCATGAACCGATCCAAGTAGGGTTGAAGGATCTGATTCATTAGGGTGAAAAATGTGGCTGAGGCATTTTAAGACCGAATGGGATCACCAACCACTCGAACGACCTATATTGTGTTATACACTTAGTCCTCAGCTTATCCCCTTACGCTATTCTGACTTGATAATAACCCTTCTGCAAGTTCATATTTGTATAGACTTTCGCCCAACCAAGACTATCGAACATATTGTTTATCAATGGAATAGGATAGCGGTTCTTGATCATTACCTTATTCAGGACCCGGTAGTCCAAGCACATTCTCAACGTCCTGTTGTGCTTCTTCTGGAACAGAACTTGTGCGCCATAAGGTGCCTTTGACGGTCTCAGCTTGCAGTCACCAACAGCTCATATAGTTGTTTATGTAGGTCCTCAAGCTCGGATGGAGCCATCCTATGAGGCATAATTGCTGGTAGTTTGGCTCCAGATTCCAACTCGATCTGATGGTCCACTGTTCTCCTCTATGGCAATTGCTTAGGCAATTTGGCTGGCATTACATCCTTTTTCTCCTCAAGGACTGCCTCAATAAATTGTTGGATGGACTCCACGTTCTTCGGCTCCTCCTCCATTTTAAACGTGGCCAAAAACTTGAGTTCACCCTTCTTCACCACCTTGGTGAGCTTCATCGACGAAAGTCGCTTTGTCCCATCTGTCTTCTCCTCCAAGTCTGGAATCATGCATGTTGATCCCTCCTCATATGAACACAGAGCTCAATGCGGGCATGTGTATGGCTGAGACTTATCTCATGTTTTCCATACCCAAACCCCTCTTTTAAAAGACTCATACGGACCAAAAATTTGTAAGTTAGTTAATTACTCGGCCACTGCTATTGCGTCATCGCCGGACTTAACTCCCCTTCGCTGCAACTCTTTCTTGGCTAAAGATTGCAGTTCGCCAGAGAAGTAGAACACGAGATCCTCGGTGGTCATGCTAGGAATCTGAAGCATGAGCGTTGTGAACTCCTTCACATAGTCACATACTGAACCACGCTGTCAAAGTTCCCTCAACTTCTTACGGGCATCATACAACATTCTCTAGATAGAACTGACGCTTCAGCTCCTTCTTAAAGTCAACCAGCTACTTATCCGGAAAGTTCCTTAAGGAATGCTTCCTACTCCACCACATCATGGAAGTCACCGACAGGTAAGACGTTGCAGCCTTTACCTTTGCATTCTCATCCTCCAGGTTGAGATTGTCGAAGTAATACTCCATCTGCCAAAGGAAATTCTTGACCTCCTTGGCATCCTTCACACCATTGAACTGGGATGGTCACAGAAAGTCAACCCGACCAGCACTGGTTCCTCCAGTGGCTTCAGAATTCACGCTTTCCCACTTGACCAGAGTGGCGTCTTCCTCCATTATGGTAAACCTTGACTTTATCCCTCGATGTCATCACGTAAGGCATGGATGCTCCGTGTCATCAACTCCTCGATTCAAACGAACCGAGATTCTAAATTAAAAGCATTTAGCTTGACCTCCTCAAGCTCACTAAACACAGAACCCTCCATCTCAGTGACGGTGTGCTTGACCCTCTTGAGCCTCTCGCTTATCTCACCCACGGCTACACCCAAATCCACATGAGAACCCTTTTTCTCTCATTAGGTTCCAGCTCGTGTGAACGTGGTCTCCCGTCCGCGTTACTTCAGACCGGATGTCGAGCAAACTTCCTTCTCTTTATTCTTGTCTCCTGACATGGTGTTTTTATTGTTCTAGAAGAGCATGAATATCTTAAACAATTAACTATCCAATTAACCATAATTTTAACACACAAATAAAACTCTTGCCAAGAGAGATCAGGTGTAGTACTTAGGATCGAATCCACAAAGAGCAATGTCACACAATATATTTCTTTTTTTTATAGACTAATCTAGGTACATATAAATTAGTAGCAACTAATCAATTCAAGAAAAATATTCCTTATCAAGAAGTATAGATGAAATATGGAAATACGATAATAATGCAAATATGGAAATATACTACTAACTAACTAAACACAAATGTAAATATGCTAGACCTAGGGTTTCAGGCTTAATGGATTATAGGGAAAAGAAAGCACGTAAATGTAAATATTCTAGAACTCAAATATTAACTATTCTTACCCTTTTAACTCCAACTCTCGTATGCGAGCAAAAGGAAGGACCATCAATCACGGCTAAGGCCTGATGTCGATCGATGGTGCAATCATAAGGAAGTGTGAACGAGATTTCATATGTTCACCAAGCTAATTAGATCATCTCTTGCATGCACCTAACAACCTAGTTCAATGGAGTCTATTCTGGTACAAAACCTACTCCCATAGTCGTCCATGTCCTACTTTCGAGATCCTAGTTAGCTACTCTAGAATGCAAGCATTAAACACAACTCAATTGATGGATATTAACTTAACCTTGCAATCCTACTTTTGTGCTAATCCATGATCGTCATCATTCAACCCTAAATCTAGTTGATAACTACTCAGACATAATTAAAGTAAGAACAATAGTCTGAATATAATGCATAGATAAAATATCGGGATTCCAATACAAATCTCCCTAAGGAGTTATAAATCTTCTTCCCTAGAAAACTTAAAATTATAATAGAAAACCAGATTCTCTTCTCAACTCTCTCCACACTCTTCTGTGTGTGATACATAAAACATAAATATAAAACCCTAAAATCTAGGTCAAAACTCGTCCAAGGTATCTTCGTCATTTGTCTCTAACTTGAGCTTGAGATTGGCTGTCTGTGAATTGGTTACCGATCGATGGCAAGTTTGCAACATCGCTCGATCTTTGTCTTGTACCATCGGTCGATGACAAGGTTGTATTGTCGATCAACGAATGTCTTGTACTTCGACTCTCTCAATGATCAGCTACGGATTCTTCTCCTCTACTTATAATGTCTAAGTATAACTGTCACCCTACTTTGTTGCAACCACATCTTATTAAGTCAATCACATAGAAATTTTATATACCATATCCTAGTATAGCAACCAAATCCATTCTACCAACAACTTAGCAAATACTAGTCTGACTCGCCCCTCTACTGATTTTGTTTCATTGCATTAAATAAATGTGCAGGCTTTACTTCGGAGTATCGATCAAAGGAAATATAGATTCTTACCCCTGCAAGTATCTGAGCACATAGGTAGTCTTCTCTAATCACTTTCCCCTCTCTCTTCTCACTTCTTTCAGTCCATGTCTCCCTTCTTTTGAGGGTATCATTTTATTTTTTTAATTGACTAAGATATTTGGACAGGTTTCCATGAATCAAGCCCTAATGGTTTTAGCCACCAGATCCTGTTCACTTCTATTTGACCTTTATCTCTTTATAAAATCATATGAATCAAGCTTTAATGGTTGTAGCCACCAAATCTTGTTTGAATCCTTTTTAAATCTGAAGGGGAGAGAGAGGAGAATCATAAGCACACAGACTTTTACCTTCCAGACTTGCAGAATAAATATGATCCAATGTATACCAAGCCCCAAAGCAAGCAAATAATTTCAGGATTAGTATTGGAAATCAGTTTCAGTTCCTTCAAACTTTCTAAGCAACTGTGATATAGCTACAGGATGATCCACTTTGGTATCTCTAGTAATCTATGCAAATAACCTTCTAAGAATGGTACTAAGGTGTGGTTAGTTAATAATAAATCTTGCTCATAGTCCACTTCTTGACTTACTAAAACTTTTTGAAAAACTTATATAGTTATAGAAATAAAACTCAAAAACAAATAAATAGCATTAGCAAACCTTCCCTAGACTTAAATTACACTTTCCCTAGTGTAATTCGTCCCGGATTGGTTAGGAAAAATCAAATACCTCCCTTTCTAAGAGGGTGTCGATCAATGGTAGGCTGAAGTGGTCGATCCATGGTCGTGATCCATTGTCGACTAATGGTGCCTCTATGGTGTCGATCGATGGTGGACTTAAACAGTCAGTAAAAACAAAGTAAAACTCGAAATAAATAGTAGTAATTAAAAACTAGATAAAAACAAACTAAACAGTGGGTTGCCTCCCACTCAGCGCTTGGTTATAGTCTTAAGCTCGACGTTTGAACTCTCTAACTAGAATGGAGGTGGATTAACACTTGGAACACAAGTATCTACATCTTCTTTGCTCTTCTGAAACCATGTACCAACGAAGCTTCTCATTGCCTCATCTCCTCTGGCTTTTTCATTCTTCATGATCTCCTTATCAATCTCCACTGTATGCATTCTCCTTTGTAGATTCTCAATATTGTGCTGTATCATTCTAAGTTTGGCAGATGTAGTCTTCTGATATATCCTCCAATTGTTGAGAGATATCTTCTTTCATCAGGCTCTGAGAAAAAGTAATCTCATCGAACTTGTCTTCGAATTGTTTTTGTTCTACGGAATTCTGTATGTCGAACTCAGTATCGATCGATGGCTTGATTCTGCCGTCGATCGATGTCACTCTGTCTGATCCAATCGCATGTTGTCTTCGAACAGTATCCAAATCTTGCTTCATCTCATCCATGCGTGTAGTCAAACCGGTGAGGCACTTGTCTATAGGATAGTATACATCATCAAGCCTCTTTTAAAAATCATCTAGTGACATCTCTTTAGCTTTGTGGATTTCATGCACAATATCATCAATCTCTGCTCTGCTGTATGTCTCTTGCTTCTTTATAGACATAGCGATCTTTGCTGCATTTTCTGGTAAACATATGTAGATCTTTCTAGAACTGCCCTGATGTCTTCTTCTTGCATATTCACGAATCTTCCGTCTATAGCTCGTGCATTAACATTCTCATCTCTGTAGATGCCATACTCATATTTCTTTTCTGAATGGAAAATTCTTCTACCATTAGCATCATAAGGTCTTTGTCCATGCTCTCTATGACCATCAATCAGTAGTGGGTTTATCCAATCGACTGATCGTGGACTTCCTGAACCAAAAGGATTAGAGGAACAAAATTGGTTCACCCCTGGAATGGTGTCGATCGATGCATGATGGCTGTCGTCGATCAATTTTTGATGTTTGGGAGTGTATAGATCATTGTGGATCGACACGTTCTTCTGTTCTTCGCTGTCGATCGATGCTTGTACTCGTGCATCATCGATGGCTGTTGTCCAAATAAAGTACCTGATCCAGTAGCCATAACAAGGGAATCTGCTACATCCTCCTTAGGTTTGTTTAAAATTCTCCCATAGAGAGCTCGTGCACGTCTTTTTGTATCTCTGAAAATTCAAAACTCATATGGTATGAGATAAACATCAGTTGTGTCTTCTTCTCTTGTTTCTTGTTCTGGTTTCCGTCTGGTATTTTTTGAAGGCAGGGAGATGCCGTCGATTGATGCGTGATTATTCACTTTTGCGTTCATTACCCAGCCAAAGTCTTCCATTGCTAGGCCGTGTTACTCAATCAGCTCTTCCTCTCTGTAATCTGCATCATATTCTTCGTATGCTTCACCGTATCTTTAGTATGCCTGATAAGTGTCAATCGATGGTGTATGGTGACCGTCGATCGATGCTCGATAATCAGACTGTTCGTCGAAATGATTCCCAGCTCCATTAGCCATCGCAGGTATATCTGCCACATCTTCCCTCATGACATGCAGAATTATGCCATCAATAGCGCTTGCAAGACCATCTGGATCTCTCATAACACCAAACTCATTTGGTTGTAGATAAACATACTCCCTCTCCAGCTTAATCCAGTTCGGATTCTGAGTTAATACCAATATCAATCTATGGTAATTGGTTACCATCGATCGACGTCGATTTCCCGAGTTCGTGGGAAACATGAAAAACACCAGCCTCTTCCATACAGTACCTCGGTATTCGATTATCTCTTCTTTTATGTAGTCTTCATCGTGCTCGAGTTAGACCAGGCTGTAATAGAGATCGTGGTAGGTGTTGATCAGTTCTAAACGGTGGGTGTCGATCGATAAGAAGGCTCGGGCGTCGATCGATTGTTTTGGGCTGGGAATCGATCGATGTGCCTTCTTCCGAATCCTCATTGAGATCATAAATGCATAAGCATGTGGCCACAAGCTCTGCATCATTACATAATTCAATCAGAGTATTCTTGCTCTTATTCTTAACAGATTCATAAAAAATATTCTGAACAATTAGAGATAGATACAACATTTTTAGCTTCATATCGCATATAGCTCCCACAGTGGCCATGAATTCTTTCCCAAGTAGTAGCGAAGAGTTCCAGTCAAACATGATGTCCATCACATGGAAGTCTACTGGGACTAGGGTCTTGCTAATCTGTACAGGAACATCTTTTACCATCCCTCCTGAGTTCACCCTTGATCAATCTACAAATGTGAAAAAATCATTGGAGGGTTCCACTCTCAGGTTCAGCTCCTCTGCGATAGACTTTGGCATGATACTCACTGACGATCCAGTGTCACAAAGGACATTGTGATATTCGTGGCCTTTGATGAAGCATGGGATCACAAACTTTCCAGGATCACTTTTCTTCTTCATACAAGTCATTTGCTTCAACTTCTCTCTGAGATGATTGAACATGATTTATATATCATCATCTGTCTCCCTTGTTTCCCTGAAAAACATCCACAGTTTGTGAGTATAATAAGCTTCAGCAAAAGAGATATCTAAAGGAATTATAAAAGCTCTTTTAGCAAAGCTGTCAATCTCCTTTTCATTGGCTTCTCTGCGTTGATGTTTGGGGATCTTTTGCCTCCTCTTCGAGTTTCCTTCATCTTCTCTATCGATATCCATATCTTCAGAAGTGTTTGTATATTTTTCTTTAATTGTCACTATGGAATGCACAATCAAGCTTGCATTGATGTTTGGCAGTCAAACTGGTTTCCTCATTTGTCGATCGATGCTGAGGTCGCACTATCGATCGATACATATATCACTCTGTCGGTCGGTGCTCTGACATCTGTGTCAATTGACGTTAGTCGATTCACACAAAGCCACTGATACTGAAGGATCCGCTGTCGATCGATGCTCATTGCTTGGTGTCGATCGATACCAATGAGAACTGCCAGATAACATGGAACTTTCCACACAAAAAAATCTCTTTCTTGGAACCTCTCTCTCTTAACTTCCTGCAAGAAATCATCATAAATCAAGGCATTGACATGGTGCTTTTGTCCAGCATCTATTTTCTCCTTAATCAAGCTCTCATTCCTCCTAATGGTTTCGCTCGTCTGCATCACTTGATTCTCGAACTTCTTCACATGGGTGCTAAGGTTTTCGAATTTAGTATTGAGGTTGAGTTACAGATCATCTATTTTTTCATTGAAATCCACGGTCACCTTCTTTTGTCCCTTTAAAACTCTATCAACCATTGCTTCGATCTTGCTTTCTTGAGCTTCTGGAGGAGGATACTGGTAGTAGGAGGATCCATAAGTTCTATTGTTGCTGAAGGGATTTTGCT
This sequence comes from Moricandia moricandioides, assembly GCA_905132885.1. Lineage (NCBI taxonomy): Eukaryota > Viridiplantae > Streptophyta > Magnoliopsida > Brassicales > Brassicaceae > Moricandia > Moricandia moricandioides. Next base: position 84,866 of record CAJHQQ010000226.1, read on the forward strand.
GTGAACTCTGATTAAAGTTACTCCTTTGACCATTCCCGTAAGAGTTCCTGTTGAAACTCGCATTCCCTTGTCTCTGGAAACAATTCCCATCAATGTAGTTCACATCCTCTTATTCAATCTCATCTTCTCCAGATCTATTGCCTCTACTTCCGCAAAAGTAACTTGCTTCTTGAGAAATTTTTGAACATTATCCAGATTTGCCTTGACTTCTTCAATCTACTCCTTGCTCACAGCTGGGGTTGATTTCCTCCCTTCAAATCTATGTTCTTGGTACTGCTGCTTGATGCCATAATCTTAATCAATCTAGTAGATTCTTCAGGGCTCATGGTGCTGAAGTTTCCCTCACTGGATGTGTCCAAAGCCATCTGATACTGCAATCCAATACCTCTGAAGAAAGTGCTAAGAAGCTGCACTTCATTGAAACCGTGATGTAGGCAATCTCTCTGGTATGATTTGAATATGATCCAGGAATTTCTGAAAGACTCTGAAGGTTCTTGTGGAAAAGTAGCAATCTTGCTCCTTAGATCTTCTGCTCTTGCGTCATCAAAGAAGTTACGCAAGAAAGCGTTCTTGTTGTCATTCCAGGACGTCACAGATCCTGGCAGTAGCTGCTTAAGCCAATATGAAGCTTCTCCACTAAGTGAGTACTTGAAGAGCTTACAGAAAAGATAGTACTCAGGGACTCCATTAGCTTTAATAGCAGTCACAGATCCTCAAATCGCTCCAGGTGATCCATAGGGTGCTCATGTCGCAACCCATGGTTAAGCGTTTACGCTACAAGTATGAAGAAAGCTGGCTTGATCTCAAAATCGTTTCTCTGAAAGTTGGAGGACGAAGGGCGGATCTGTTGGCGTAGAAATGGTCTGGACGGTTGTAGTCAGCCAGTGTTCTCTGACCTGCTTGGGCATTAGCTTCAGGTCGAGCTATTGCAGCGTCTGCTTCTGCTTCTGCTTTTGTATCAGGAATTACAGCCCCCTGATCATCTACCTTTTGACTTTCTGCATTACGCAGATGATCGTTGAGGTCACGCAATTCTCCATTCTCATTATGAACCAATACAATAGTCGCTGCGGGTACGCTTCTGTCGATCGATGAGGTTTGATCGATATCGGTCGATGCTCGAGTTCTGATGTCAGTCGATGTTATCCGTAAAGAAGTGTCGGTCGACGCTGAGTAGATGCCGTCGATCGATGCTTGTCATCTTTCTTTGCGGATCGTACGTTCGAGTTTCTCTGGTTCTGAGAATAGTAATTCTTGTCCTTTATTGTTCATGGTACTCTTTTGCATGTACCTGAAAAACAAAGAAAATTTTTAGTAACTTGAAAGTAAAAAACAAACCTACACTGTCCTACAAATTAAATCTAATGGCGATCAATGCTCCCCGGCAATGGCACCAAATTTGACATGGTGTGTTTATTGTTCTAGCAGGGTATGAATATCATAAACAACTAACTATTTAAATTAACCCTAATCTTAACACATAAATAAAACTCTTGATAGGAGAGACATCAGGTGTTGTATTTAGGGATCAAATCCACAGAGAGCAATGACACATAATTTTTCTAAAGACTAAGCTAGGTATATATATATATATATATATATATATATATATATATATATATATATTAGTAGCAATTAATCAATCCAAAGAATATTTCTTATAAGGAAGTATAAATGAAATATGGAAATATGATAATAATTCAAATATGGAAATATACTACTAACTAACTAAACACAAATGTAAATATGTTAGACTTAGGGTTTCAGGCTTAATGGATTATAGGGAATAAGAAACACGAAAATGTAAATATTCTAGAACTCAAATATTAACTATTCTGACCCTTTAACTCCAACTCTCGTATGCGAGCAAAAGGAAAGACCATCGATCAACGACTAAGGCCTGATGTCAATCGATGATGAAATCAGAAGGAAGTGTGAACGAGATTTGATATGTTCACCAAGCTAATTAGACCAGCTCTCGCAGGCGCCTAACAACCTAGTTCAGTGGAGTCTATTCTTGCACATAACCTACTCTCATAGTCGTCCATGTCATACTTTCGAAATCCTAGTTAGCTACTCTAGAATGTAATCATTAAGAACAACTCAATTAATGGATATTAACTTAACCTAGTAATTCTACTTTTGGGCTAATCCATGATTGTCATTATTCAACCCTAGATTTATTTGATAACTACTCAGACGTAATTAAAGTAAGAACAATAGTCTGAATATAATGCATAGATAAAATATTAGGATTCCAATACAAATCTCTCTAAGGAGTTATAAATCTTCTTCCCTAGAAAACTAGACTTTCTTCTCTGAACTCTCTTCAACTCTCCACACTCTTCTTTGTGTGATATGTAAAGCATAAATATAAAACCCTAAAATCTAGGTCAAAACTCGTCTAGAGTATCTTCGTCATTTCTATCTAACTTGGGCTTGAGATCGGCTGTCTGTGAATTGGTTATCGATCGATGGCAAGTGTGCAACATCGATCGATCTTTGTCTTGTACCATCGGTCGATGACAAGGTTGTCCCGTCGATCGACGACTGTCTTGTACTTCGACTCTCTCAACGATCAGCGACGGACTATTCTCCTCTAAATGTTCCAAAAGCTCCATGTATCTCCATATATCTCAAAAACGTACATGGACCTATAAAGACCTTAAAACGTAGACTAGACACACATAATATGCCCTAAATAGAGCATATAACATGGCCTAAAACTGGTAAGAAATAGGCTATATCTTCTCCCTTTGCCATTCTCTCGAACAGAATCTCCCCTTGTCTGCATCATAACTCCGCTCTGATACTAACTGTCACGGAATGATTTCTTCACTACAAGCAGGATGTGCAGCCTTAGTACCTTTCCACTCTCGCGGTTACTAAGTCAGCCTTACACAAAAACTTGGGCAATACTTAGAGAGAAAAATTATGGACGTTTTTAGAGAGGCATCAGAGCTTATGAAAGTGTTCTCTTATTGATTTCTGAATGATTTACAAGTTAGGATCTCAGCATTTATTTATATAAAACCACCTCCTCAACTGACAATGTAGATTGAACCGAACAAACAGCTGTGGTTTATTCTTATCCCTCAAGATACTTCACTCTTAAGCTCTCTCCCCTTAAATAACTTCACCGTTAAGGTATTCTATAATTTTATACATAATTATATTATTTTATATTTAAAATTTTTACAAAAGCTTAACATTTACGAAAAATACTAAGTAAAGTCGGTTTTGACCTCCTAGGCCTGACCCGTTTGTTTCTCGATCAGATGGGGCGTGGTACACTTCTTCTCCCTCACACAGAGAATACATTATTTATTATATCGTGTAACAATGTGATATATGGCACTAAAAGGATTACCCACTTATGGTTTCTTGCACTCTAATTAATCATATTTACCTAAAATATGGGCCCGGATACATTGCGATAGGCACTAAGATCATCCCTCCCGGTGAGTGGTGACTCGTGTACATTTAGCAGTGGTTATTATTGCTTGCCGTTTCATTTGATATTATATTTTTTCCGACCAAAGCTCTCTTGTTATTTTTATCTATTCGTTTTCTCCTTTTTTTTTGCGGTCAAACAAAGCTTGTTAGATAAACTTAATCTCCAACCATGGAGCAAAGATCAATACAAATGATAATAAAGCCAAAATGGCTAAACAAAATACTGATGTTTAATCTGAAATCAAGATATACTGGAAGTTTGGAAGTTGGCACGATTACGATGGTGGGTTTTGGAGAAGTCATCGTGTTGAGTTCACTAGACATATGAACATAAGAGATGTTTTCATGATTGTAACTTAACACTATTGAAGTCAAAATCTGTCACGACAAAATCAATGCCTAAAATTTTTCGAGACACATTAGTTTTCTAAAAAAGAAAATACAAATGCGGGAAACTAAAACTAAAACAAAAACTTCGTATAAATTCAAAAAAAATATTATACGAAAAAATTTCGGGAAAAGCCTTCGAGCAACGAAAATATCAAATCAGCCGCGTCCAACCTGCCTAACGGTGAGTTGAATAGAGAAAGTCCAACTTGCCATCAGGCGAGTTGTAGCAGTCTGCCCAACTCGCCTGATGGGGAGTTAGATTGACTATGTCCAACTCGTCATCAGGCGAGTTGGTTAATATCACCCGTCTTGGTCCCGAGCAGTCTCTCCTTCAAACCTTGACCACACTGTGTCTTCTTTCGTCTCAATTGGAGTTACCGTTGGAAATTTACGATAAAAACCACAAAAACTTGTTTTCCCGTATAGGTTCAAATTGATTGTATAAAACGACAACAGTTGACTTAACACCAAATTGGAGAAGGAAGCACAAAAAATCGGATTCGCAACTCACCGCTGCACTTCTTTTAAATAACTTCTATAAAAGTCTTCGTAAAAATAAAAGTTGCTCTCCTTGAATTCGCGGAGAAAATCTAGAAAACTCGCAGAAAAGATCAGAAAATCGAGTTGCCGATTCCCCATGGTTGTATTTCTTTCGAATAATGTTCGAAGAAACGAAGTTAATCTCAATTGAATCACTTGAAACCATAAATGACTGACTAAACTAAGTAAAATGGGAGATCGTATCTCTCACTGCTAAAACGTTTTCTGAAACCTAAGATTTCGTAAAATTCAAGCTTTGATTCTATAGTAACATATTCAGTGAATTCTCGATGATTGTCACCTAAGCTTACTTCGGAAAAACTATTCAAAACTCCCTCGGATCAATCCTGCGGAAACGATAATAATTTTAATTGAGTTTAGTCGCGATAATTAAGCTCATTACAGCCAGAGTTTCTGATACTAAAACCCAGGAACTGAATTTGCAGAACAGCCGAAAAACGTGAGTTTTCCAAAAAACGTCTCTCGTACGGCCAAACTCGAAAACATGTTTACAGAATGACTTTCGTAAAATTAAACTCTGCAACATTTTATGAAACAACGAATATAGCTTTAATGAGTTCTAATATGCAACATAAAGCAGTTCCAGTTTTGGGGGAATTTTAACTAAACTCGTGACATTTTGTGGAATAACTTTCGTAAAATAAAGCTCGAAAACGTTTTAAGAAATATATTTCGTTAAATTAAATTCGACAGTATTTTACGAAACATCGTTCGTAAATTGAAACGAGGTACTATTTTATGATACAAATTTCGTAGAAAACTTTTAACATTTACAAAACAACTCTCGTAAAAAAAATCAAAGAAATCTGAAGACCTTCATAAAATCAAAAAAAAAAAGATCGCACAAAAAGACTCTCATATAATGAAAGAGATTGAGTGAAAGCTAAGATTTGAACCTCGCCCATCCTCCTCTCTCTCCCTGATCTCACCGTTCTCTCTCACCAAAAACTCATCACCTAACGAGTCTTCATGGTCACCCTTGACTATTCCCAAAACGCTAATAGGCTTACAACGAGATACTTGTTCGTTTTCGTAAAATCAATGATTCAGAGACTCAACCCCGGTTCGGAAAAATATGGATCACCAAACAAAAACCGCAAGACAAGCTTCAGTTTAAACGCAGCCAGTAAGAATCGATATTCTTGTTGTCTGTAAGGGGTGGATAGACACGAGTAAACGAAGGCGAAATGAGCAAGTAAAATGGAGAAGAGACAAAACTGAATCTCTGATAGGACTAACGTATGTTCGACTTAGAAATTTTATCAGACTTGTAATTTTTCGTAGAAAATGAATGAAAATGTCTTGGAAATTGCCGTAAACTTTAGGGAGTTTAGAATCTAGGTGGATAGTCTAGCAAGTTGAGTCTTAGGCAATTTTTCCAGTCTTGTTTTATTGTTCCTTAACTTTCAAGGCAGAACTTGCAAACCAATCTGATCTCTCGTAAAAACGAGAAACATTCATGCATTTAAGCATACTCAGCTTGCTTCCTAAAGAAAGAAATAACTGGAGACACAAACATCGTCTTAAAACCGACTCGTTCCGAGCACCTTTATTAGAAACAAACCCATTCCAAGTCACCAACGTTGAAACAACCCAAAATCACAATCCTAACATCGTCTTTAAATCAACCCAGATTGTAGATCATCTCAGTCCTCAAATGTACACAACCCTTCGAAAGAACAATTCATATGTTTTCTTTTGTAAAAGTAAAGGAGGGAGTAGGTGCATATACTATACTCGTACACTCTCATACTCCAAAAACGTTTTGCCTCGGAATCAAGGGAAATGCTTTTGACAAAGCAAACTCTCACAGCAACAGGCAGAAAAAACACTTAGGCAATGTGATCCCTCATCAAAATCGTCCGAAAATCAATTGACAATCTAAAATTCGTCTAAATGCCAGCAATGTATCCAAACCGTGACAAACATAATCTGGAGGACTATACAGCATCTCTTGTCGCAATCAAGCTTTTAGAAACCTTGTATCAATATCAAATTGAAACTCGATGATTAGCCAAAGTCTTAGATCTTTCAACTTAATAAAATGAGTTTCGTATTAAAGTCAAAAATTATACGAGAAATCTTCAAGCATCAAAGCATTGCTCTCAGTTTCCATTGAACCAAGTGAGTTACGGAAAAGCATCAAAAACATCTGCAACAAAGAAAAATTGAGAAAACAGGTAGCACCGAGCACAACAAAGGGAACGGTTTCTCTCTGCTTGTTGACTAGATCTACCGCTGGTTGACCGATTTGTTCCGCCCAAAAAAACTCCGAAAACGTGGCCCGGCTAGATCGTAACGAAATAACCTTGGGTAAAACTCCATGAGTTTTCCCAAGAAACTTTCACCAAAGGATCGAAAATAAAGTGTGAATGTTTTTCAAACACTCTGCGGAAGCATCGTTACTTTGACATCTCAATACAATGCGCCAATCACCCATCACTTTTGTATAACTAAAATGATTTATACGAAACAGTCTGCAAGAAAACAAGATCGGTATCATGCAAAACGACTTCGCAATACAAAAACTCAAATGAGGAAAACCTAATCCTTGCTCGCAAACATCACGACTACTTTGCGAGAAACACTCTCTGATTGCTCCTATGAGAAGCCATCTTGTAAAACTTAAAAGGAAAATCCTTCGTGCAATCAGATCAAGTCATACGAAGCAACTTTCGAAATTAAACATAACAAGTTTTACAAAGAAGTAGTTTTCGTATAACAAAAAAAAACGAAGCCATATGATCCAACATTGGACGACCAATCTAAATTTTATCTCTTCACACTAGATCTAGCAGATCTAAATCTTTATCCATGCGACTCGATGGCTTCTGCCTTTCACTTCCCTCGGTTACATTCGAGCAAGCAATCATCCTGCAACTGACTTCGCACGGATTCTATATATCAAGCCTCTTAGGCTTCATCTTCCTTGGACAAAGACAAAATAATTTTCATACGACTAAAGGAAACGTTGTACAAAACATTAATCGTATAACAGAAACCTAAAAACAGAAAAAAAATTTCTACAACCATCGGCCATCTTAACACAAGAAAACTCCGGCATACTTTTTCTATCAATCGTCAAACGTTCTTTGTCCCTCGGCCAATAACGCCTTCCAGTACAGGTCTGAACCAGAATTCGGCATCCCCTTTAGGACAATTCCAAATCTAGCATGACCTTAATGTTAAAACTAAAATGCCATGGTATGATCCTTGACCAGCAACGTCCTCGGCTATGCGTCTGAACACATCCTTCGTGCCAAGCCAAAACATTCGAGCAACCACCGCTCTATCTGATCACTTAAACGGCTAAACGAAAATCAATTATTTGTATAAAAATGCCAATCGAAGAATACGCAAATAATTATTGTATAACCCATAATCGGAAATTATACGATAAAGTCTTCACAACGAGACTCGGTCATAATAACCAAATGGTTAACGGAAATCTTGAACTTGTCGAATTCTATACGAAATATCGATTCTTAGTTCACTTTAAGTCTGCAATATTTCACCCATAAAAATGTGGCATGTAAGGAAAAACTCGTAACAAAGCTCTTGGAGCCATACGAAACATACGCAAAATAAATCTCGGAGGGCCGACTCTTCCCAAGGCACAGTGAAGGAAAATGCTTCTTCCCAGGGACAAATCTACGCAACCCCTTAGTGCTAATTCCTCTATCATAAATTAAACTACTTAACATCCAAATGGGAACAACAGTTTTGGCTGCGAACATCCGCATACAAACCAAAATGTTTCTCGAACGCAGGGTTAAGACTAAACCCTTGTAACACCGCGAAACAATTTCAAGCCCACGAACATTTCAAGCACAAAACTCGGCATACGAAAGAAAAAACAATCTTCAGCATCGCGAGACGTTGCATACGCCAGAAGAACCATTTTTGAAAAATTACCTTCCTCGATAAAAACACCTTCTTGGAAGACCAAACAATCATACGCACTAACATCTTCTCAAACAATATCCTGCACGAAGAATCAAAAACGGTAATATCAACCATTATGTTTGTTGCTGATCACAACAAACTCTTAACGTCCTAAAAATACTAAGCCATCTCATAGAGATAGCTCTCATAAATCCGACACAAGGATAATAGCGCTATAAAAGAAATCCAAAATTTTGGTCAACACTTCCAGACGACTTAAATTATCTTTGGAGAGATACTCGATTCATACCAGACAAGTCGTATAAGCTGAGAATTTATTGTGGACTTTAAATCGGTATAGAATAAGGTGAAAAACGATACGGGAAACGTAATTTGAAGTAGTCACCGCACCCCCTAAGCCGTTATTAGGCGTAGGTCTTTCCTTAAACCTAACAAACTGATCTCTAATATCTCTAGGCATGATATTGAAATGATACGAGATCCCAAAATATGTCTCTTCGTTTGTATTCCAAAGTTCATGAAATTCAGAAAAAAATTAGGTTCCACGAGCTCGAACACAAACAAGAACATTCGACCTCACAACACTTGATCTTCAAGAAAGAAAAGAGTTAGAGAATGACACAAGAGTTATACGAGTTCAGGTCCTCAGCCGTACGTCTAGGACTGGAGATAATCCAATGATTCACTATCTTCTTCTTCTCCGCTACAATGAATCCCTCACGTATCCGAACTTGCAATAATATCTCTCTTGTTTACAACTTGATCTAAGCTCACAAAGAGAAAAATTTACACGTACGCTATGTTTATATACCAGAGTTTATTACATCACATTTAGTTGGCATTAAACCGTCATAAACCATGAGCAAAACTACCTAACCGAATCAGACAACCATCCTATTCATCTTAACTGCTCAATTGATAGAACCAGTCTCAGTTTAAGCCTTAGCCGGATTAATTATTCATCACCAAAGCACTATAGATTTAATATTCATAAAGAATTGGCTTGCATTAATTCTGAAAAAAAAAAAGTATTAAATGAAAATATCTAGTTCACGAAAAAGTTGCAATGCCTCTATCTGCCTCTCTTGCAGGTCATCAATGTACTTTTTCTATGCCTGTGAGCATACCATGTCCAATGCTCGAGAGCGTTAATTTAAGGTGGTTCCAAATACTAGTTTGATGATTATGCAAACGCTACATAATTTTTTTCTATGTTATGACTTCATTAGTACAATATTGTGAATCATATTCTGATAAGTCGTCCATCTTTTTGTTTTTCCTCTCAAACATGCTTAATTTTGATGTTTTTTTTTGAATAAATAATTGAAATGTATTTAGTTTGGTGATATAAGATTTTTAGCCTGTTAAAATTGACCCCACACATTAGTGTTAACATATATAATATGATGAACATAAAACGAAAATATAATAATATGATGATAATCATTTGTTATAAGAAAATAATAAACAAATAAAAAGAAAACCAAAGGGACAAAGGGATAAAGCAGCTAGATGCATCAACTTTTGTGCCTGAAACAATTTAGTATTGATAATAAGATAAAATTTCAAAATTAATTAATAAATAAAAAAAATCATAAAAAAAGTTCTTCTTTAATACATATGAGAATTATTTAGAGAAAATTATGTTCATTGACACAACCGCACAAGGTCATGATAAATTTTATCCTCGATCGACTTGGGGCAATACATCTGCATAAACAAAATCGATATTTGATAATAATTATTTTATTTGATTTACAACTTTCTTGCGAATAGACTTTTATTCTTTGTTGTTAAAGTTTCTACTACCACAAGTAACCTACCATTATTTCGTTTGATCAAATAGAGTTTATTTCTCTAAATTTGGTAATTTGTTGCTAACCACTAAGTTCTTCACTAGCCTTATGTTTAAGTAAGTTACTTAATTTGGCCACGTATCTAGACCTTGATTGGTGGAAGTGGTGATAAAGCAATATCAGTATATTATAGAAGTAGTATGTTGCAGAAGTTGTATATTTTCATTTAAATTATTTAATAAAATGATTGGTAGAATAGTAGTAATATGTTATTTTAAAATTATCATAAAAATGACTTTATAATATATAATATATTTCTTATTAAATAATAAGTATATTTATATTTTTATTGAAAACAATGAAACATATTCAGTTATATAATTATATTATACTTAAATCTGAAATATTTTTAAAAAAGAAAAATATTTTAATTGTAAATTTCTTTTTAAAATAGAAAATGTATTATGGGATATAAAAATATTTTTGATATTATTAAATAAAAATCAATTAATCATATATTTTTCTTAATTTACATATATTATAAATAAAAATTCTCTACCAAAAATTTGATATGAGGGAATTGTTCAAAGACTATTTAGAGAGCATTTTTATCTTGTAAATTATTTTCTAATTTTTTTTTATAAATGTTGATTTAATAATAAAGCATGATGCTTTTGCAAATGCTTTGTCAATCAAATCCATAATTAAATTTTTTTTTTACTGTTTTATCGGCGGTTATGAGTTTAGTTAATAAGTGTTTTAGAAGTGTTTATAATAAAAAAATTGTTCTAAAACACAATTTTTTTTCTAAAAACTTTATTTAAAAAACAATGGCAGTAGAAATCAAAATACCAATATCGCTAACAATTTCATTTTTTATAATTTATGAGTATCATTAAATTTCTCAAACCTACAAATATATCTGTAGCCACAGCAAATTTATCTACTCATTAATTCTACAGAAAAGAAAAAACCTCTGTTCTAAAAGTCAACTGGAGTGGCCGGGTACACAGAATTAAATTACTCAACGGTGGTGTTCCGTGGCGTTTATACGCGGCCAGAAAATCGAGATGAAAATGTTTTGATCTTATTCAGTTCAAATCGGTCACTGAATCCTAAATCTTTCACTGATGGATTATCCCTGAAATTAGAGTGGCAGGCGAAATGGTAAGGAAGAAGAAGAAAGGTGAATTTTACTCTATTACCTTTCATTAGAAAAAGGGATAATTTATGAACAAACCAAATTTTCATTAGAAATAAAAAATACACCACTGATTTTGACATAATTAAGTTCATAACAAATTTTCATAAAATTTGTCCCGTATTACTCTTTATTCTTTTAAGTTAACAGGGACAAAAATAAAGGAAGTTATGTTATCGATGAATTAAAGTCTATGGACAAGATAAAAACTGCACCGTTGAAAATTAAATTAAACATATAACATGTCATAACTCATTAATCACCACATAAAAAACTTAATTTCTTAAACTAAAGATGGTGGAATAAACAGTGAACCAACAATGCATGATAATTGAAAACATTTTTTCATAGATAAGACATAATATACACTCTCTATAAATAGTACATAATATATGGTCTATTATATTTACATACGTAAATTAATATAATTGAAAATCATATAAAAATAGTATAGAATTTAGGCCATGATTAACTCCGGTCTCTTAAGCTGGGGTTCTTAACGAAAATTTCTTTTTTTTTTTACACTTTACGGCTAAGAGACGGTTCTTAGATTTTTTTAGTTAAAAACTAAAAAACGTCTCTTAGAAAAGTTAAGAATCTCACCTTAAGAGACCAGGGTTAATCATGCTCTTATATTGATTTGATAGATAGATTGTTTACGAACTCTATAAATAATATAATCATAAACCCTAACTCCACTCACCCTTAAATACTAAACCCTAAATCCTACTCAGTAAACCCTAAAATTAATATAAATATAATATATATGTAAAATATAATATATATGTAAATAAAATTAAATTTGACATACTTACAGAAAAAATAAAATGGAAAATATCAAATGGTATAGTACATACTAATTTAAATAGAATTATTTATTAGAAAATGGATTAATTTTATTTGTGGACATTTAAAATTTGCTTCTAAAATAATATGTACACAATAGAATATTAGACAAGATGAAACAAAATTATAAATTATGCATGTGACATACTATACCATTATACAAGATGATGCAAATGAAAATATAAATAGAAAGGAATAGATGAAATAGTATAGTACATATTGATTCAATTATCAAATGGTCTAAAAATAGTATACTATGCATGTGCTAAATTAGCAAATAGGATAAAACTTAATTTTACAGTTGATGTGATGGTGGTTACAAAGAATCGGTGGGTACATTGGTGCCTTGGTGGTGATCGTGGTGGCTATGATGATGGTGGACGTGTGATGGATGTGTTCATAAAGGAGTTCATGGTGATTAGGGAAGAGGTGGTGGTTGAAGCAATGTAGAGAAACATGTAGTGGTGGTGGTTACAGCAGTGGCAATGGTTACCATAGCGGTGACGGTTACCGAATCAGCGATGGTGGTTATAAAACATCTGGTGGTTGTGGTTTCAGAGGAAACCTTGATCGTGGAAGGTAGGTGGCCATGGTGACGATAAGATGGTAAACAATGAAGTGATATATGTAGATATGGAAGAAATAATAATAGTTAAGAATAATTACCGGAAGAAAATAAAATAAATATAAGAAATAGATAAATAATGAAGGAAATATAGTATATATTGTACGAATATTAAAACTTTTTATTTTTTAATTAAATTCTTGATTATAATTTTTCTTAATGTCACTGATTGCAAAATGCAAAAATAGACAGGTCCAGGCATTCAGGCCATCACTTACATACAACATACCTAAGCACTACCCTGTCATTACTATTTATTATTCTTTACAAATATGTTATAAACTACATAAATCGGAAAAAAATCTCTGAGTACCCTCTGAGAATGGTGATCCTTACTTTTCAGTATTAGCCAATCAGAGGCTAGAACAGTGATTGTGAGTTGTGGCCGTTGTATATCTATCAAGGGTCACGATCTTTAGAATAACAAATCAGAAGCTAAAACAGTGTTTTTGTTGTTCTTTTTTTTTTTTTTTTGTCGATTGTTGTTTGTTTATCATTTAGTGTTAAGTATTATTTTGGTCTTATTATACATATGTTATGTTTATGATATATGGTTTGAAATTTAATTGGATAATGGGGTTTAGTGATTAGATATATAAATATGAGGTTAATATTTTAAATTTGAAAATTAACTTTATGTTAGATTTATATAAAGTTATATTTTATATTTAAATTTTGTATTTAGAGGATGTATGGTTTATATTTTAAGTTAGGATTTAGGGTGTAGAGTTTGATTGAATGATTAAGGTTTGTGTTCTGAAAGTTATAGATTAAAATTAAAATATTAATTTTTAAGATTTTAGGTTATAGTATGAAAAATAATAGCTTTAGAGTTTATGTTTGTAGTTTACGGTTTAAAAATATGTCTAGGGTTTAGGGTTTCAAAAAGCTACATTTAGGGTTTAATCTTTGAAATTAATGTTTAAAAATATAATTGGAAACTATAACTTATAAAGTTAGAGTTTGAAAAGATCAGAGTCTTAAGGTTTGTATGTAGAGTTTAATTTAAATTTTAGTGTATATGAAGTTTATGATTTGGGGTTTTAATTTATGATTTGAAGTTAAATTTTAAAAATAATTAAATTTTAACTTTAAATTTAACATTTAAAGTTAAACTATGAAAATTATATAGTTTTAAAGTTTTAGTTTAGGGTTTAATAACATGTTTACGGTTAAGGATTTCAAATAGTAAGAAAGTTTCAAACTAATTAGCTACTAATTACCAACTGATTTACGAGTAATAAACGTAGTTGCAAAAATTGAGTACACCAACCACAAAAAGCGATAAACACGTGCTTTGTACCAGTTTTTACCAACTGAATAACGATTGATTTATTACCCGCTGAAAGAGTCACAAAACAGTTGCAATTTTTGTAACTAATTGGCGACTACAGTTTACTGACAACAGCATAGTCGCAAAACAGTCATTATTTATGATTAACTTGTGACTATAAACACTGGTCGGAAATTTGCGACTCGATTGTGTCAAATTTAATGCAGTCTCAAATAAGCAAAAATGAACTGGTAATCAATCGTACAATTTTGCGACTGCACCTGTAATCACGAAATGCAGTCGGTAATCACATGTTTTCTTGTAGTTAAAGGCACATGTTTTCTTGTAGTTAAAGGGGTGAATGCCCTAATCATAGTAGGTTAATACAATAGAATTCTTCTATACAAGAGGAGATTGTGTGTTCTCTACTCTCTAACGCAATCAAGTCTAATTGTAAGCTTGAGAGAGAGAGAGAGGTGTTAATTCTTTGTTCTTAAGATTATAATAAATCGCCTCCTTGCCAGGCCCCAGGGCGTAGCCCTTCTAGGTAAAAAAATACTTGTGTCTATTTTCTATCTTTTTCTGTGTTCTTCATCAAATCTCCATAATTCTACAATCTTATGCTCTCTAACTTACGTTGACGAGTTCGTCAGACAGTGTCGCGAGTTTGTGCGTTTGATTCTGGTACTAGACCAAACAAAATTGCCATTGTGTTTCAACAAAGTGGTATCAGAGCCTTGGTTGGTGTCGTTTTCAATGGTGAATGCAAGAATTAAAGTGGAGCGGTTTGATGGAAAGGGAGACTTCTCGTTGTGAAAGAAGAGGATGCTAGCTCATAATTCAATCCTTGGTTTAAAGGATGTATTAGGAGAGTCTTCGTTACCTTCTGAGTCAGCAACCATGAAGGATGAAAAAGAGGATGTTCACTGAGAGCGGTTAGTGAAAGAGGAATCTGAAAGGCTTGAAATATCAGAGAAGGCGATGAACCTGATCATTTTCAATGTTGGAAATCTTGTGTTAAGGAAGATCGAGTTGCGTACGTCAGCTGCTTCTACATGATCTACACTCGAGAGGTTATATCTTTCAAAGACTACCAAATAAAATTCACTTGCATCAAAAAATTCTATACCTTCAAGATGGTTGATACTCAGAGTATGGATGAGAATATCGATGACTTCTTGAAGATTATCTCTTACCTGTCAAGCGTGAATTTAATTGTGATAAAGGAGGTACAACTTGTAAATAAATATTAGAATACTTCTATGATCTAAGGATATAGTGAGTATTTCCAATTCTAAGAGAGAGGCACGACCTTTACTATAAATATGGGGTTCCTAATCCTAAGAAGAGGAGGTCAGTTCGTCCATCTATAGAGCTCACCAATTCTACGCTGATGCAATAGTTCACACCTAGAAATCCATCTTTATCGACATGCCAATAACAGGAAAATCCTTGCGACTATTATCGACCAAATCAAGATATATGTTCATTGTAGCATGTCTACAACTCTACTTATTTCTCATGCCACGATCTCCAGCCTATCAGCAGAAATACTACATGCCACTGTAGCATATCGATTAGTGTATCATTTGTTCCAGCCATGTGCCTTCTATATCAGATGACTCCTATCAAATAAAGAGCCACGTGCTCACTAGGCCACATGCCAACAAGGCTACGTGCCCATCTAGGCTACGTGTCATCAATATATGAACTTCGAATGGCTTGATCTCCCGGTGAAGGTACATAGGCAATCCCCACTGAAGGATGCAACTCTAATTCAAACACCTTCCATGGTGATACGACTCAGATTCCAGAAGACACCTCCGGAAGGAAGAACCATCAACTAAGGCAGGAAGACCAAGTGGTCATCACTGTAGAAAAGAAACTCCTGCCTTACGATTCATATTCCCTACTGTTATTAAGACATTAACGACATATACTGGCGCATACTCATATGGCAGTAATCTAAAGGAAGGATCTCCCGGTTTATCAACAATTGAAGCATGAGAAATCACTATGACGACCTTTATCCTTCTTGCTATTTGAGCATGAATCACTTGCAAAAAAAAATATCCTAACAGTTTGGCGCTAGAAGGAGGGGTAATGTTAAACTACGTGACGATGTGATAAGCGGAAGAGACTCTACATGGATCCTCTCAAAAACTCACAACCCCAGCCACTTGGGGGGGGGGGGGGGGGGGGGGGGGGGGGGGGGAATAAATGACTTATTCCCAATAGATCCAAAGGAACTACCTATGAATTCATGTTTGTTCCGATTTTCAACCAGGAATCAGACCTCTACAATCTTTGGTTCCTGATGGTTATGGGTCTCAACTACAATCAGACCTCTACAACCTTTGGATTCAATATTTCTGACCAGGAGCAGTCATTACCAACATCAATATCAGTGGGTAACCCATTAGCAATAATCTAGCAGGCCCTAGACGCCATCAATGCGTCCAAGTTCACAACTCCTGCCCACATGAAAAAGATTGAAGGTCCTTAAGCAGGAGACAACACCTTTCTTCCTGGTTTACGACTTCAATGAGTTCCAAAATCAAGAGTCAAAAGAAGAGCTGCTGAAAATACTGCAGGCATACCAGATCTCCACAAAAAGGTAAACCGCTTTTCTTCATATTTTATAGAGTCTAGGCAGTAGTTCAATTTCAAAATCAGCTAAAATGATGGCTGAAGAGAACACCTCTCAAGTACTCAACGAATCCTGTTAAGATTGTTCCAAGAAAGAAACAATGACCACAATCATAGAGTAAATAAATATCTCACTAGATATGGGAGTTAATTAACTTCTAACGTAAAGTTCCTTAATGGAGTTTTTGGGAAAAAGACAAAATTCAACCAAAGCAGGAGGAGCACTACCCAAACATTAGGCGAGTTACAAATACTGCTTCTCCTTGTTGCCACAAACATGTTTTCCCAACAAAGGATATGGAGAAAATATTATCTCTACATCAAGAAGTGATGGCCATCGATTCCCTACCTTAATTGAAAGCAAAAGAAACTAAGGCCAGCTTCGGCTATCCATGCAGATGAGAAAGGACTACATCCAGTCCAATGCAGAAAGAAAGCAAAGATTGCAATAAAGAGCAAAAATAAATATGAGTTTATGGCTTCTCACTTTGTGCGGGATAAAACTACAACAACTCTAGCCGCCTTACAACTGCTTTTCCTGGCAATGTACCCTGATATGATTATAATGGAAGCAAGGTTGTGTAGCTCTACAAGTTTCTGAGGAAGCTAAGGCTACGAGCCTATATAGGTTTCCAAGGCCGTTTTCCTCTACAAATTTCTAGGAACCAAGAAATTCCAGTAAGGGAGTCAAGGATACATACCACTACAAGCTTCCAATGAAACATTTCCAAAGCCGTGTACCTTCATGAACTTTTAAGGAAGACACAACAAAGAAAAGTCAGGGGCAAATGAGTTAAGCTTTAAACCAAGGGGCAACACACATCAATAAATCCCATCGACTTACCCACATCAAGGGGGACTCCAGACAAAGAAAAGTCATTAAATGACATCCACGAAATGCTGAGAGTGGTAGAAGTGCAGTTCCTATTTCTCAGCTCATATTAGAGCACCATCTGTTACGCTGACAACCCCCGTTACGCCTCACCCAAGCGGGAGAAGAGAACAGCCAGAACAGGTCATCAAATGACATCACGAAACGCTAAGAGTGGCTCATGCGTACGAAGCAAGAACGCTTACACTTACGCAGAAAATATTGTCTCCAATACGCCTACTCCTACATAAGAAGTGAGGGCACTTAATCCACTATAGGAAGAATCATCGTATCCATGTCAACTCCTACTATCCAATTTTTTTGAAATTCCGAAATGGAAAGCTTTGAAACAAGCTAAGAATATATGAGATTGCAAGACCAAGCACCCAACATAGTTCTGGCAACTAGGAAGGTGTCTTATAGAGCATGAAAACATTCTGGACGGCCCACATCCAATCGAAATCGAGAGTAGTCCACCTATGGGGGATAGAGTATGATACCTCATTGAGTTAATACAACCTCTGGTTTAAGACAGCCAATAAGAATTCATCACCGGGTCATGAAAAAAGCATTCGTTAGAATTTCCGAGTTCTCAAGGACAACATCTACAAACCCTCCATAATCAAAGCTTTAGTTTCTTAGAACATCCGAGTTCCCAAGGATAAATTTATTGGTCTTGGAGTATCAGAACACGAAGCCCTTCAATGCTCCGGATTCCAAAGAATGAGTTGATAGAAACTCTAGATTCCTATGCGACATACTTTGATACCTCAGGGTAATACAACGAAGACTCAGCCTCCACGCGTCAACAAGGTGTCTCATTCTTCTTGAAAAAGAAAGTAGAAGACGCATAGTCTTCACTTGACTGCTACATAGTACAAAAATTCTCCTGCCTAGAGTTAGGGTACCTCCCCAAAAGACCAAGCATAAAGATTAAAAAAAAAAAACAAGCAGCAGAATATTGCTTCTAGGGAGAAATAGTTCAGAAGATCATTCTCCAGCTATAATCTAATCTTGGGGCACAGAAGCAATAAAATGACATACTCATTGAAATAAATCAAAAATTCGCTTGCTTGATCCAACTATGTGCCATTCAGATCCGACAAACATGTGGATTAGGGCCACCAAGTCCATGCGCTAAAAAATGGATCTCCTTAATCACTGTAATGTGAACCTGAGATAAAAATTCCTGCTTTCGGGCGGGGCATCAGATCATCTACGGCAGATTCCACCAGATACACGTGATCTTCAACAGCCAAACGACAATGTATTCCCATTGTAGCATTCTACTACAAAGAATTCTTGGTCTAGGCCAGGGACCATCAAGTACCCGTTGTAGTACATTAGTGATTCCTTTCCCTGATCAGGCCATGCGCCACATGATTCAGACTACTAGAAGGCTACGTGCCATCGAGGCCCTACGCCAAGGAAAGAAACACGTCATCCACTGAAATGCGAGAATATGATCACAGATCCTTCGAGATTAATTGATCTCATCATAATCTGAGTCTGGAAATGGGTATTGGGAAGCAATCATCCTTCGATGATTTACGACTAATATCTCCACACCTGGGTTTATACTTGGTCTAGGCCATAACAACCCAAAAAGGGCATTAAAGAAGAGACGTCCTGCTCATGGTAAACCTGCTGAGATGGTGTGACTTCAGTCGACCAAAATGCATAGTTTATCTCCCGACGTCACCCATGAAATTGAATGATAATGGGCATATAGTTTTGGGGATCATTAATCTAGAGATTCATTATTCAAGCTTTCGAGCAGCACATCGGCCTTCAAGTCCTGCCTAGATGAATTTTGGGTTCAGGGCTGGGACAATTCCTGCTGCCGGCTAAATGAAAAAAAATTCCACTGAAGGGAGATCTTTTTGTATTTCAGGATATGGAATGATCTAACCACGATCCCAACTAATAAGATCTATAAGAGGTATTACCAATCCTTATGATCTTGCACAATCCACAAAATAGGACGCATGAAAAATATTTGACAATAGCAAAATGGGCTAGCATAAGCCATAGTATAAAGTCAAATATAGTAAGGTTTGCATGAAAGCTCAAGAGTATGCTCCCATGCATGAGACATAGAACGAAAATGCAAAGTACTGGCTGAGAAGCTTACATGCTTACTCTTACGCAGGAAGCATCGTACGAAACATGTCAATTCCTGCGACAACGCAAGAAGCATAAGCAGAAATGCAGAGTACTGTATCCAAACTCGGAGTTTGAACATGGAGAAAACATTACATCCTTTCATATAAATGGGACACCCACGAGAATGATGCAAAAGGTATAAGAACAAAGCATGAATATGCCCGCATAATCCTGAGTATGCTGTCAAAAATACCTAATTCATGCATAAAGGTCATGCGCCGAATCATATGCAGGAAACCTTCGTAAGAAATGTGCATATTCATGTGTCAAAACACTATGTGTTAGGAAGAATGCATGAAGCATGAAGTACGCTTGCAAAGTACTTTAAACAAACCCCCTTGGTTTGTACAAGGAGAAAATGTGTAAAGTGCAGACCACAGGAGCACCCTATGCTTATCAAGACGAGGAAAGTAGTAAGACTGGAGCTTGAATCACCACCCCAGGTAGATTCACACCAGCACCGATAGGTAAGACTGACGATTTCCTAACCCTTCTCAGGGTTGAAGTTACAACAGCACATGATAAAAGTCAATGGCTTTCCTGCAAGATTCTGAGTGGCATAGTGTAACCTCTAAAAAGATGTTGATAGTGGCCTAATTCTGAGTGGAAGAGTGCAACATCTAAACCGACATTTATAGTGGCATACCTCTGGGGGGAAGAGTGCAATGCCGTATAAAATTAAGAGCAGCTTACTCACTGGGGTAGAGCTTGATATAATCTCCTAAAACCTTCAAGTTCAAATGAAGGGATACGTCTTGAGACCTCCGAATCCAAAAGGGCTGCATCCTATTTTTTTGGGTTTAATGAAAGGATAATTTCATAGACGTATGGGTCCCAAAGAACTACATCCTAAATCCTACAGGTTTAATTAAAGGATACACCCTAAGACCTCTGGGTCCTAAAGGGACACATCCTAAAACCTCTGGATTCTATGACAAAAGTCCATATAACCTTCCAAGTCAAACGTCAATAAACCTTTGGGTTCCAGGATGAAATTCCATACAACCTTCGGGTTTTCTTGATGGAAGTCCATACAACCTCCAAGTTTCACAGACGAAATTCCATATAACCTCCGGGTTTCAGGATGGAAGTCCATACAACTTCCGGGTTTTCAAGACGAAATTCCATAGGACCTCAGGGTCTGGACAAAAGTCCATACCACCTTCGGGATCTTGGATGAAATTCCATACAATCTCCGGGTTATGAAGAATCGTATCCCCAAACCTACGAGCTCCAAGAGGATGTATCTCTAAACCTTGATATTTGATAGGGCCTGATATTTACCACTATTGTGCCATGATATCATTTCTATTTAGAGTCATCAGACTTAGTCAATGTATTAGACTCGCAGCGAGAGCTGGTCATCTTTTACATTAGATATTGAGTTCTATGATTAGTACCCTTGACTTCTATCCTCTATAATCCACTTGCCTAAAACCCTAAATATAGCTATTTATTATTATTGTTTACTTACCAGTTAATCAATTATCTGCTATAGTTTATTTACTGCTTATTAATCTATTTGCCTAGCTTAATCGCGGCTGTATTGAGTTTATTGTGTGCCCACGCTCCCTGTGGATTCGATCCCTAAATACTACAATTTCACCTCTCTTGGCAAGAGTAGTTTGTAGGGTTAATTTGATAGAGTTTGCATTGAAATACATAAAAATCCTCATGTCAATATTTCGGAGTAACATGTCCTTAAACCTCCTGATTCAGGAGAGCATATCCCGAAATCCCAGGGGTTTATGATGAAATATTGCTAAACTTCACGATTCCTCTGGGTAGGAGGATATAAGGTTATCCAAACATTGATAGTGGCCTACCTCTGGGATAAGATTGCAATGTGATACACAGTTGAGAGTGGCCAAGAATCAATGGTAGAGTTCAACGAAAGTTTCCACCTTATTTATCCAGTATGGACACTATTGTTCTCTGAGACAATAGAACGACACGCTCAAGGGATCATCTCTGGATACCAAGAACCGATTTGGTTACCACAATTACTAGGACGACATGTCTCAAAATCAATCAGATTATTTCCGGATATCAGGATGACATGTCCAAGAGATTACGTCCGGCTACCAAGAATCAACTACTTCACCTCCTGGTATCAAGATGACACGTCATATAATCTAGTAGATTACCTCAAGGTATCAGGATGAGACGGCCATTTGATTAGGCAGCAGGATGACATGTCCTAGAAAATCGTTTCCATCAAATACTACTCTATGGAAAAAAAGGAAGTATTTTATCATTTCATTCCCTAGGAAAGAGACTTTGAGTAAGACTCATAATGATCCATGCTTAATGTCCTGGTCAAAGTAGAACTCTAAGATAAGGAAATAAGCTATTGCATCAAAACCTCAAAGAGCAGGAGACATGCAAAACGCAATAAGGGGAACATGATGAAGACTTAAATGAAAGGCCACTACTGCCTTCTACAAGTTCAACAAAGATAATAGTCTTACTAATAAGAGACGAAAGAGGCGCAAGCAAGGCCAACGAAATCAAGCACATGGATCATTAGTTTAGCACCCCTAGGTCTTAACAAACCTCCTTGATATACCTTGTTACTTACCAGGTTTAGATCATCATTTGGACCCTATTTGGAGTCCAATATGTGTTTATGGACTGTGTTTTAGAGTCTTTACAGGTCCAAGTACGATTTGGAGCATTATGTAGATCATGGAGCTTGTTAGAGTATTCAGAAGAGATATCCAGTATTTGTTCACATTCAGCTAAGTACGAGTCGAACTGAAGCATCCTTGTTATCCATCGATGGCCCACTCGCAGAATGTTGGCCGACTTCAAGCCCAAGTCAAGATGAATTACAAGAATGCCTCTCGACAAGTTTGACCTAGTTTATATGGGTTATGCCATTGTTTAGGCAGAAAAAAAACCCACGTTTTATTTTACAGCTTTTAGTTTTCTTGCGTTGAAATTTTTAGTTGTTTAGAGGAGAAGATATGAACTCCTTCAGAGATCTGTATTTGAACCCCATTTATTATTCTATGCATTATATTATTAAGTTCATCATGTTTTCTTTGATCATGTATGAGTAATTCACCTGTTAGCTTCAGGGTTCATAATGGTACTGATGAATTATCCCCAAAATAAGATTGCAAGGATGAAGTAGTATCAATCTTTGGAATTATGTTTAATGTTTGCGTTCTAGAGTAGCTAACTAGGAACATGTACTTAGGACATATACAACTACAAGAGTAGGTTCTGTGCCAGAATTAATTTCATTGAGCCAGGTTGTTAGATGAATGCGAGAGCTGGTTTAATTAGCATAGTGGACGAACTTCATGTCTGATTAGCATTGATCGACATCAGCCTTAGCCGTCGATCTACTGTGAACTTCGATGTCTGCATACGAGAGTTGGGACAAGAGGGGTCGGACTAGTTAACATTTATTGTTCTTTCGTATTAATATTTCCTTGCATCCTATCCATTATAATCACTTGCCTGAAACCCTAGATCTATCTCTTTTCCATATTTGCATTCGCTTTAGTATTCTAGATAATTTCCTATTCCTGGTAGACTTACAACCAAAACCACTATTTATAGTTTTCCTAGCTTAACCATTAGAGTTATAGAGATCTATTGTGTGCCCTCTCTCTCTTTGTAGATTCGATCCGTAAGTACTGCAGTTTGACATCTCTTGGCAAGACTAGTTCGTAGGATTAATTTGATAGATTGCATTACTAAAAACACAAACCTTAATATGCATGATGTCAAATTTGGCGCCGTTGATCGGGAGCAAGGATTGCCATTATATTTATTTTATAGGTTTAGTTTAGGCTTTTTCGTTACTGAAATTTACTAATAAGTTCTTCTTGTCTTTCAGTGCATGCCCAGTAATACCAGAAGAAATAGCAACCAGAAATTACTCCTAACAGATCCAGTTGTAATCGAACGCTAAATCTGCAAAAGTCAAGAACAAGGCTACTCTGATAGAATTGGTTGATGACGCCTACTTAATTGCTACATGCTTCTTCAATTACGAGCAAGAGGAGGAGTCTGCAAAGATAGCATCGATCGGAACCGAACTGTTGACATTGGTTGATGGCACCTACATACACACACTGCACGGGACCCACCCTTTAGAATCGATCGATACCCAACTTCAAGAGTCGGTCGACGGTCTCAGCATACAACAATCGGTCGATTTCAAACCTCAACCATCGACCGACACTCATGCCACAGATCAGAACGAAGAAGACAGTCCGGAAGATATTGTCTACACTGGACAGAAATACCCTGAGATGGCACTAGAACACCAACCCATATTACACAGAACTTTACCCAGAAGCAGCAGCTGAACATGATACATTTGAGTTTTGGAAATCTAGAGACTTCAGCCGGTTAAACAAAACCAAAGATCTAGCATTGATTGATAAGAACATCTACCATCGTCGATTGTCTCATCGAATATGGATCCAGATCTTTTGACAACAACAACCGAAGAAGATTTCGTTGGGAGAAGAGAGATGAATATAGAGTTTACATAGATGAGAATGGCAATGCACGAGCCATGGATGGAATAATCATCAATGTGTCTAAGGAGGACACCAGAGAGATGTTGTCAATGTTGAGTTAAGCTAGAAATAACTTGGGTGTCAAGTTACCTAATTCTATTGAGCTATAGAATAGGAAAATATATATTTTGTAATTCCTAATAAGTTTAGGAAAGTGTGATTCATATATATAAGATGCAAGGGTGTTTGCATATCTTATGAGTTGAGAGAGTCTTAGTTTTTGAGCAAGTTTTCTAAGACATTGAGATATCAATAAAGAGTTTTAGAGTTTGAGTTATGTCTTTGATTCAATAATTGGTATCAGAGCATATATTGAGTCAAAGAGAGCATGGGAGAAATCGTTGCAGTGAATAGCAACAAGAACAGTGCCTCGTCGTCCATTCAGTGTACGCAGCTTAATGATACTAATTGTACTGTATAGACAATAGGGATGCATGCGGCGTTAAAGGTTCATAAGGTTTGGGAGGCCATTGATCCAGGAGATATCGAAGAGAAGAATGATTTGGCAAGAGCATTACTGTTCCAGTCGATACCAAAATCATTATTGATGCAAGTGGGAAACCTTACTACCGGAAAAGAGATTTGGGAGGAGATAAAGTTGAGGCATATGGGAGCTGACCGTGTATGAGAAGCACGCTTGCAGACTTTATAAGCTGATTTTGACAGACTTAAGATGAAAGACACCGAGTCCATTGATAGTTTTGTCGGGGAACTCTCTGAATTGTCAACAAAGTCTGCAGCTCTGGGAGAAACTGTAGAGGAACCGAGGATCGTTAAGAAATTTCTTCATAGCCTACCAAGAAAGAAATACATACACATCATCGCTGCCTTGGAGAAAGTTCTTGGTCTAAATAAAAAAAGATTCAAAGACATTGTGGGACGGTTGAAAGCATACGAAGAGAGAATCTCAGAGGAGGAAGAAGAGAAACAAGAAGAACAAAGTCAAAATAAATTAATGTATGCTAATAATGACACACAAGCGCGCCCACAAGGCTATCAAGACAGATACGACTCCTCTAGAGGCAGAGGCAGAGGTGGTCTATATGAGTATCGAGGAAGAGGACGTGGTCGGTATGGGTATAATGGCGGAGGCTACAATCAAGATGCATCCAGAGTTGTGTGTTTCAGATGTGATAAGCTTGGGCACTTTGCTCAGAATTGTCCAGATCGCTTACCTAAACTCCAAGAAACACATGAAAGCGAGACAGATACTACACACGAAGCTGATGAATTGATGGTTAACGAGATTGTGTATCTCAATGAACAGAAGGTGATACCCACAAATCTTGAGAGGACGACAGCTGGAGATAATCTGTGGTATTTAGACAATGGAGCCAGCAATCACATGATGGGTAATCTAGAGTACTTCTCAAAGATTGATAGAAAAATAACCAGAAAGGTGAGGTTTGGGGATGATTCACGGATAGATATAACTGGAAAAGGCTCGATTATATTCACAACCAGTGGTGGTGAGAAGAAAATTCTTTCAGATGTTTACTACATTCCAGAGCTCAAGAGTAATATTATAAGCCTTGGACAAGCAACTGAGGTTGGCTGTGAGGTGAGAATGAAAGAAAACTGGTTGTTCTTATATGATCGAGACAATAAGCTCATTGTAAAGTCAAAACGATCACCCAATCGACTTTACAAGGTCATCATGGAGGTGGAGTTAAAGAAGTGTTTGCAGTTGGCTCTTCATAAGGACTCGTCGAGGTGGCACTCACACTTAGGACAAGTGGGTCTGAGAAATATGAAGCTTATGGTTGACAAAGATATGGTAATTGGTATGCCTCGTTTTGAAGTTGGAGAAGAAGTAGTTTCTCGAGATAACACGATAATAAACGAAGAAGAATAAGTAGAAGAAGTGGACACAGAGTCTACAGGGAATGAAATTCAAAACGAATCACCTGTGATTCTGAGACGATCTTCTCGCACCAGAAACATACCAAGTTATCTCGACGACTATGAGCTCTTAGTGGAGGAAGACGAGATGCATGAGACACTTTGCGAGATTGAATGTGATCATCTCTTAATGCTAGTGAATGAAGAACCATGGAACTATGAGGAAGCAAAAGAGTTAAAAGTGTGGAGAGATGCTTGTGACGATGAGATTAAATCGATAGTGATTAATGAGACGTGGGTTCTTGTTGATCTTCCACCACATTGTAAAGCGATAGGATTGAAGTGGATCTTCAAGGTTAAGAGAAATTCTGATGGGAGTATCAACAAATACAAGGCGCGTTTGGTGGCAAAAGGCTACATACAGAAACATGGAATAGACTTTGATGAAGTTTTCCCACCTGTCACACGGATTGAGACAGTTCGTTTGATCATTGGAATAGCAGCTACATGATAATAGTGTCATCTGGACAACAAGTGGATTTGAAATTTCAGACCAAACGACTCCTCCATTCATCTGCCTAATTCGGATGCTACCTTGGAAATGCTTTGTTCCCAAATGGGAGATGTACTCCAGAAAACTCAGATAATACGCCTTTCTCACGGCACTTACCGGTGGTGGATCGATCTCGACAACCTCAGATTTTTCTCCAACACGTCCACCAACTAAAGGAATAACCGTAGGGATCTGAGTTGGTGACCCACAGACAAATTCACTAAAGGTGTGAAGGTCTGAGCGGAGATCATCTTCAGTGCATCCAACACCTTCCCCCCACCATAGAAGGGAACGTGGTCTGATCCTTTCCACCAGACGCTCCATGCACTGCTCCATCACCCGGATCTGAGTTGTAGACTACATTAGAGGATTCACCCACTTCTTCTTGTCGCTGTTCTTGGAAGTGTATATTGGTATCATCTCTTGGGGTTAAAATTGGTCCTAGAGAAATCAACGGCCAAATATTTCGAAAATTGTATCACTTGCAAGAAAAATCCTAAAATGTCACGATAAAAATACCGCATATGTCGGTTAAGATAATCTTTGGGAAGTTTTAATGGAAAAACATTCGTAAAACTGCCAAAACAATTCCGAAAGCATACAAAACCATCATTGGAGAACGGAAGAGACAATACAAGGAAAGAGGATGGCCTCATCGCTGTCATCTGTTCCTCTCTTTTCATCATTGCCTCTCTCTCTCCTCTACCCTCTTCCTCATCGCCTCTCTCCCTATCTCCTCCCTTGCTCCTTCATCGACCATGACCTTCATGTCTCCTCCCTTTCTCCTTCATCTCCCATGTACTCTCTCTCTCTCTCTCTCTCTCTCTCTCTCTCTCTCTCTCTCTCCTCACCGCCCTAACTATCTTGTTTTACTCCCTCATCGCCATTCTCTCTCCTCTCTCTTCACTCCTCATAACCCATGACCTCTCCTTCTCTCCACATCGCCATGACCTCTCTCGCTATCCTAATTATTCACTCCTCATCACCATGACCTCTCTCTCCTCATCGCCCATGACCTCTCCCTCTACCCTCATCGCCCATTCCTTCTCATTTGGATTTTTTTCTGAAATATTCTTCATTTCATCACAATCGGAGCTGATGTTGAGATTTTACGAAGTAAAAAAAAAGAAATGCTTTATTTTCTCGTAAAATTTAGCTAAATGTGGACTCGAAAACGGTTAACTTGAACACCAATATGTTTTCGACAAAAGAAAATGTTTTTTTATCAATTTGTAGACTAACGGCATACAAATGCATCTCGAAACAAGTCAATGGTTTTTCCGAGAAAAAAGTTGTAAAAATGCTAAGTCGTAAAATAATCGAAACGGCTGAAAACACGATACGACCAACTTACGACTCAGAAGGTAAATTAGCCCAATCTCAATGAATGTTTACTTTACTTGGAGAGGGATAAGGAAGAAAATAGGATAATGAAATATTTCTGCAAGGATAAACTCTAATCTTGACAAATTGGGCAAAATAGGATAAAGTGGAAGATATGGATCTGAGGGAAGAAATAAAACATGGCCGACCTTGGAGAAGTATATAAACAAAGACAGGAAAGAGAAGAAAAGAGGAAGAAACTTATCTATTGAAACTCTCTGTAAATAGAAACTTAGGCTTTACTTTCATCTTTTGTTAACGAGCTGCATCTAGCATAGGTTTACTTGACATAGGTTGTTATTCTAGCGAACTTGGATAGATTTTTACTGCAAAATTTTCTTTGATTTCCGTTGTAATCTAGATTTCTGATGAACGTCTTGAATGATACTGTCTGTGGAATGCTCATACACAGACTCAGAATAAACTCTCTTGTTTTTCTAATTCTTTTCATATTCTCTTATTTATATTCTCATCTATTGATTACTTGCCATTGAATCTGCTTAAAATTTGGACCCACGTTAAAAGTTTTGCTTTCTTCGTTACAAATATTGATAGTGCAAATTTTGGTTTCCACATCAACCACCCGAGTCTCCACAAGGTTTGTCTGAACCACGTGCGTCTCCCCAACATTCTGTCCAGTCACAGGTCTGAATGGTGTTGGGTTTAATGGATTGTTTCCATCCACGAGTGGAGTTTAAGTTTCTGACCTAATGACTCCTCCATTCATCTGCATCGATCAGATCATCACTACCTTGAAATTGCTTTGTTCCCAAGCTGGAAATATGATCTATAAGGCTCAGATAATCGACCTTTATCATGGGCCGGATTGGCGGTGGATTGATCTCGACCACTTCAGACGCTTCTCCAACTCACCTACCGACTAAAGGAATAGACATAGAACTCCTGGTTGACTGACCCGCACACGGATTCACCATTGGTTTGAAAGTTTGGGTCAGTACGGCCAATTGATTCATGAACGCATTAAGTGCATCCACCACTTATCCAACAGAAGGGGCCGTGTTCTGATATTTTCCACCATCTGCTCCATGAACTGCTCCATCACCCTGAGTCGAGTCCATTAGATGATTCACCCACTTCCTCTTGTTTCTGATACTAGGCGTGGATATTGGGATCATCAGTCTGAGTCTCCATAATGTTTTCTTGAACCACATGCATCTCCCCAACAATATGTACAGTCCCATGTCATAGTGGTGTAGGATTGATGGGATTTATTCCATCCGTAGCCGCTGGATTTTTTTCAACCGGTCCCCTGTCTTTCCTTCCCCTTATGGTTTTTCTTTTTCCAGCCTGAGGATTCAAACATGTTAGTTTATCACCCAAACATATTAATTATCCTTATCTAAGCAAAACCTACCATGAGACCCGAATGCATGAGGAGTGGTGTATCCCGAAAATTGACTATCCTAGGATAAGAATGCTCTGATACCAACTTGAAACACTCCATCCCAGCTTCTAAGGCAAAGGAGGTTGTTCCCACTTGACCACTAAGTGATCTAATCCAATCAGTTCATTTAAAGGAATTATTATTTAAACATTCAGTTTGGTCATTATGTGATTCATTGATAGATTCTATAAGAACAAGTATTATAGTTTGGCTAAACTGGTTTCTTTATTTATATCACAAAGGAGTCGATAAATTTGTTGAATTTGCATAACAGACTATAACAATGTTTAATCCTAAACCAGTGTATCACACTATCCATAGTCCTTGGCTTTGAGTCTTCACGACTAAGTACAGTCCTTAAACTAAAATATGACAGCGCATCACAGTCTTCTCCAGAGTTAGGTGATTTTCCATTCACTACAAGAAAACTAGGTGCTTTCTAACGGAGATTCTGAGGGACAAAAAAATTATCGGAGAGCATATTCCAACGAACGTCCTATATTAACATTCATCGGAAACTTCTGAAAAGCAGAGGTTGTCGGAACATTCCGACATAATTCAGATGAAATAACGAATGAAATATATAATTGTTATGAGACCATCTTAAATGATTTAATTTCTTCATCTGCGTCGGAAATTCGTCGGAATTCCCCACAAATTTCTGATGAAACTTTTGACTATTGCTAATCCAACAAATTTCTGAGGAACATTCCTAAAAATCCGACGAAATATTTGACCGTTTTGTAGCCGGTTTATAATTCAAATTTTCGACGGAATTCTAAAAATTAGTTTTTCTGTCGGAATTCCATTGTAAATCTGTCGGTAACTTTACTTTATAAATACGAGATCCACTCATTCCCCTCGTCTCTTCATTCTCTCTTCACTCTCTTCAGTTACTACAAATCCGAAAAAATCATGTCTTCTGGAAATTATGATCGTTCGTAGATGGATAAACCTCATATATATCCAAACACCAATTTACTTACAGAAGAATATGCAAAAGGTATTAGTGAATTCATGAGGTTTATTCAATAACAACCGGAAGAAAATACTGGTATGTTAAGATGTTCCTGCTCTACCTGTAATAATAATAGGGTTTTTTTAAGGGATGAGATGTTT
The DNA here is from genome assembly GCA_905132885.1 of Moricandia moricandioides. Lineage (NCBI taxonomy): Eukaryota > Viridiplantae > Streptophyta > Magnoliopsida > Brassicales > Brassicaceae > Moricandia > Moricandia moricandioides. Next base: position 115,452 of record CAJHQQ010000226.1, read on the forward strand.
GGAGTCATTTATATTTGAAAGGATTTAAATGGAATTATAAGGTTTGGTATCTTCATGGGATACTGGTTATAAATATGGTTGTTCTATTGAACCTAAGCCTATGGATAAGTTAGAAGAACCAATAAGGATGTAGATTATGGTGTAGGTACTGAGCAGATGATAAATGATCATTATAGAGGGAAAGAACCCAATGCAGAATCTAGGAGATTTTTTGACATGATGGATGCAGTAAAATAAACTTTGCACAAAGGATGTAGAGATGGTCATTCACCATTATCATTTGAAACTAGATTGATGGTTATTAAGACATATTATAATTTGGACGAAGAATGTGTGAATGCGATTGCTGATTTGTTAGAGGTATTCTACCAGAGGATAATCTTGCATTGGGTTCATACTACGAGGTTCAGAAGCTTGTAGCGGGTCTTGGTTTACCGTATCAGGTGATAGATGTATTTATCGATAACTGTATGACCTACTAGAGAGTGGATGAGAATGGGGATAAATGTAAATTTTGTGGGAAACCTCGTTAATATGATACGAGGGGAAGAGTTCTGGTGCCATTCAAAAGGATGTGGTATTTTCCTTTAACGAAAAGATTGAAGAGGTTGTATCAGTCCAAACGCACAGCCAACCAATGAGATCGCATGCAAAGCACTCCATAGATAGTCAGATTACACATCCTTCAGATGCAAAAGCTTGAAAACATTTCCAATCAACATATCCATAATTTTCCCATGAGAGAAGAAATGTCTATCTTGGATTATGTATTGATGGTTTCAGCGTATTTGGAAAGCATGGAAGACAATATTCTCTATGGCCAATAATTGTGACATCGTATAACTTGCCGCCCAATTTGTGCATGCGACGAGAGTTTTTGTTTCTCTCCATTCTCTTCCTCGGGCCAGAGCATCCTAAGATATCACTTGATGTGTTTCTTCAGCCACTGATATATGAGTTGCAACAACTATGGGTGCATGGTGCTGATACATACGATGTTTCGTGCAAAGAAAAAATTCAGATGCGGACAATACTTATGTGGACAATAAGTGATTTTCCAGCATATGATATGTTATCTGGATGGACAACGCATGGGAGGCTATCATTTCCATATGTCAAGATAGCACAAATGCTCTCCAACTAAAACACGGAAGGAAAACGTGATGGTTTGACTGTCAAACATGATTTCTACCACTCGATCATACATATCGTAAAAGTAGGATTTTGTTTACGGAGAACAAGAAGTGTTTGACAGTCCACCTCCAGGAATTAGTGGGGACGATTTATGGAAACAGTTAAGGGATTTTGGTGCATCTACGACGCCAGAAGTAAGTGGACATGAAAATATTTGAGTTGACATTGTTTGAGAACTACACAATTAACACAAAAAGAGTATTTTCTAGGATCTGCCATACTGTAAGGATCATCCATACTATAAGGATCATCTGTTGCGGCATAATTTAGATGTCATGCATATTGAGAAGAATTTTTTGATAATCTGATGAACATAATCCTTAACATCAAAGGTAAACTGAAGGATAATTTGAAGTCAAGACTGGATTTAGTCGATATTTGTGCTTGTTTTGAACTTCACGTTGATGAGAACATTATGGCTCCTTTTCCGATATACCGGCTGAATGCAGCTGAAAAACATGATTTCTTTGATTGGATTACAAATAGAGTGACATGTCCAGATGGTTATGCATAAAATTTGCGTAGCTGTGTCAATAAAAGTGAAGGAAATTTTACTGTCTTTAAGAGTCACGATTTTCATGTAATATGTGGCGCCTCCTTCTGTTTTTTTTAGGACTATTGCTACGAAATGTTCATGAAGCAATTGTAGGTATCTTATATTTTAACCTTTAATTGGTTGTCACGTTAATTAGTTATGCTTATACAGGTACTTATGGAATTTTTTTCCTTATATGTATGCAGAGATAAGTGCTTTCTTCTGTGATTTATGCACAAGATCAGTCACTGCAGATGGTATTAGTAATTTGGAGGATAACATACTTGTGATCACTCACAACCTCGAGAATATATTTCCTTTATCATTTTTTGATGTAATTGAACATCTTCCTATTCATCTCGCAAGAGAATTGGAACTTGGTGGTCATGTGCAGTATCGATGGATGTATCTTTTTAAGCGTTATATATTTCTGAAGAAGAAGGCCAAAAATTTAAGTAAGATGGAACGGTCTATAGTCTCATAGGTTATCAATGAATAAACTTCAAACTTTGCTGAAAACTACTTTCCATCAGAAGTGCAAACAAAAACTCTAAGACTTGCTCGGCATGATGACATAAGGCAAAAGGCAACGTATTATGTTTACGTCATAACATCTTCACAGATATTTGATATCGGTCATATTTGCATAGTTTCGGTCATCTTTTTAAGTGCATTCCAAGCATATAGGACATCATATAGGCATATTTAGGGTGCATTCCATTACATTTGTCTATGTCAGGTATGGGAGATGTTCATTGATGAGATTGGAGGCAATGGGGGCCAAAGAAGTGGAGTTTGGAGCAAAAGGGGTCGTAGCGACCAGGCATAGCGACCAGCCTTGGTCGCTACAGACCCACAGGGAGTTGCGGGAACCATAGCGACCAGGCGTAGCGACCAGCCTTGGTCGCTACAGATCCACATGGAGTTGCGGATGCCATAGCGACTAGGCGTAGCGACCAGCCCTGGTCGCTACAGACCCACAAAGGAAACCCGGGGACCATAGCGACCAGGCATAGCGACCAGCCCTGGTCGCTACAGTCGCGAATGCTGAAATTGTTGCGGGTCAAACCAGGCTTGTTGGGTTGACCCGATTTGTTTTCAAACAGATATAAATACCCTAAAAACCTAGTTTTTGTTTTATTCTGGTTTTTATATGAGACTAGACTACTCTTGGTGAAGAAGATTTTGAATCTTGAATCCTTTCTATTAATCTTATATTGATTCATCATTTTATTCTTGTTCATTGGCAATGATTTACTCTTATTCATCATCTGTTTTTGAGTTCATCATGTTTGCTAGTGAGTAGTCATTTGTAGGATCCATGGGTTAGGGTGATCTAGGGTGATTAGGTAATAGGTTAGAAGGTTTAATGTTTGATTATTCATGTTCTATGATTATTGCTAGTTTTTAATGCTAGATTAGACTTGATCACGTTAATCTAGATCAATATTCAATTTGTACCCGAAAGGTGTTCGACGAAATGTCTGAACCAAGTGATAACTCTCTTTACTGGCTTAACCAATGACAATTGATGTTAGGAAAGTTTAGATAGTCAATAGACCCGCTCTTAATGATTGCTTGATTTAATTAGACCAAAGACATTTGATGTCTAGTGATTGAAAGCAAATGAACTTCTATCTTGATAAAGAATTAGTCTAAAGATACGTCTAGACTAGTAGAACTAAGTTGGTTATAGCGTTAACCGTTTATCTTAAGTCCGAATCACCCAAAGTCAAAGCCCTTGCCCATGGGTTCTCGTTTCTCCCATTCATTTATAATCCTAGTTTCGCATTTGTGTTATTTGGTTACTTTACCCCTTATCGAATTGGTTGCACTTAGATTAAGTTTATACTTGTATTCTCATTGCATCATGTTCACTTAGGATTGGATTGACACTCATCTATACTACTTTGATTAGGATCAAGTAAAATCCTTTATCAATTTTGGCGCCGTTGCCAGTTCTAAGTTGATTGTGACAATGAGATTTGGTCATAACTTGAGACTAAGTCTTATTTGCTTTTATTTGTTTACTGACACATTTTCTTCCTTTCTCCTTGAATCACAGGTGTATGAACTTGCGGAGCAGAGGACCAACAGACCTTGTTCCACGAGTAGATAACATCAGGGGTTTAGAGAGAGAGTTAGCAAGAAAGAGAAGAGAAGAACAACTGATTCCTTTCGATCGGTTGGAGTTTGACATGGACGTTAACCACAATAACCCTCACCAGGCAGGTGTCAATGGAGTTAACAACAATGGCCCACCACCTCCTGATGCACAGGGCCAAGGAGCTGCAAACCTTGGTCAACAGCATCCCCCACGCCAAGCTCGGGCAATCGGGACATATGACCAGCCCAACATCCATGGGAACAGGGCTGGTATCAGAGCACCTGCTGTGGAGAACAACAACTTTGAGATCAAGCCAAGTTTGATCAACATGATTCAAGCTAACAAGTACCATGGTCTCGCTTTGGAGGATCCACTAGACCACCTAGATAACTTTGACAAGTTATGTGGCACAACAAAGATCAATGGAATTTTGGAGGATGCTTTCAAACTACGATTGTTTCCCTTCTCTTTGGGAGATAAAGCCCACTTATGGGAAAAGACTCTGCCTCGGGGATCCATTGAAACTTGGGAAGAGTGCAAGCGTGTTTTCCTTAAAAAGTTCTTCTCTACCTCCAGAACTGCTAAGTTGAGAAATGAGATTTTTGGGTTCCAACAAAAGAACCTTGAGAGTTTTGCTGAAGCATGGGAAAGATTCAAGAGCTACTTAACACAGTGTCCTCACCATGGCTTCAATGATGAGAGTATCCTGAGCACTTTCTACAGAGGAGTTCTACCAAAGTATTGAAGCATGCTAGATACTGCAAGTAATGGCTTCTTCTTGGGTCGAACAGCTCACGACGGCATGGAACTCGTTGAGAATATGGCACAAAGTGACTCAGTGTACAATGATGACTGCGACAGGCAAAACAGAGGTGGAGGCGGCGAGGACTCCAATACAAGGAAAGAACTGAAGTCTCTTCAGGATAAACTTGACATGCTTCTGCTGGATAGAGCTAAACAGGAAAAGGTCAACTTTGTTGGAAAGAAAGGCCCAGAACATGCTCTTGAGGTTAATGAAGTTGATGGTTTGGAAGGACAACAAGAGCTTTGCTTTGTCAGTGCTAACGGACAGTGGTACAGGAAAGAACCCAACTTCCCCTACCCAAACCCTTTCCCAAACAAGTCCCAGTACCCAAACAACTACCAGCAAAATGCCTACCCACCCAAATAACCATATCCTCCAGGATTCCCACCCAAAGGTAATCAGTCTACTCAAGGTCAAGGAAGTTCTCACCAAGCTCAACCTAGAGATACAAGTGTGGAATCTATGTTTAAGCAACTTCTTGAATCTTAAGCACGGAATGAGAAAGCTATTGGAGATGAGTTCAAAAACATACACACAAAGATTGATGGGAGTTACACTGAGCTGAACAACAAATTCAAAGCTTTGGAGAATCAATTCGCCACTATGAGCTCCAACTCTAAGAGACCCACTGGCTCCTTACCTGGAAAATCTGAGCATAATCCTAAGGAGACAATGCACTCAATCACTTTACGAAGTGGCAGAGAGTTACCTTCACGAGTTCTCCTCAAGGATGATGAGAAACAAGGTGGGGAGGTAGCCATCAATCTAGAAGATGAGGTTGTAATTGTGGATGAGAAAACCAATGAGGATATCATGGAAAAGATTGTTGAGGCTAAAGGCAAAGGAAAAGTTGAGGAGGAAAAGATTGTTGAGGCTAAAGGCAAAGGAAAAGTTGAGGAAGAAAAGAAAGAAACGAACAAAGATAACACTACCTCTTCCCCAACATAGTCTAAGTTCATTCCCCCTCCTTATGAGCCAAAACTTCCATTTCCAGGAAGATTCAAGAAACAACTTTTGGAGAAATACAAGACCATGTTTGAGAAGCAAATGAGTGAGGTTCAGACTACCATGCCCATTATTGATGCCTTCATGTTGATCCCTCAATACAGCAAGTTCTTGAAGGATGTTGTAACTCAGAAGAAGAAGGAGATGGAAGGCATGATGGTTCTTACTCATGAGTGCAATGCCATTATTCAAAGGTTGACTATCCCAAAGAAGCTTGAAGATCCAGGAAGTTTCACTCTTCCTTGTGCAATTGGACCTCTTGCGTTTGAAAGATGTCTATGTGACTTGGGAGCAAGTGTCAGCCTCATGCCATTGTCTATTGCGAAGAAGCTTGGCTTTACACATTACAAGAAGTGTAGGATCTCCCTAGTGCTGGCCGATCGCTCTGTTAAGCTCCCTATTGGCATTCTGGAATATCTACCGGTGATGGTCGGGAACTGCGAGGTACCAACCAACTTTGTTGTGCTTGAGATGGATGAAGAGCCTAAGGACCCGTTGATTTTGGGAAGACCATTCTTAGCTACTGCTGGAGCTATTGTTAATGTCAAAGATGGTAAGAATGATCTTCATCTTGGAGAGGGAAACACCATTCACTTTGATGTTAAGGAGATGATGAAGAAACCTACCATTCAAGGGCAAGCTTTCTACATTGAAGCTATGGACACTTTAGCTGATGAGTTCCTGGAAGAGATGGCACTTGAAGACTCTCTTCAACATGCCTTGACAGTGGATAGAGACGTCCAAATGATTGAGGACAAGGAGAGCAAAGAGTACATGAGAATGTTGGATTCCCACAAGAGAATGATTGGGGAAGACAAATTCCAAGAGCTATCTAAGGCTGTTTACCAAGTTTCCTCAACTGCCTTACAAGAAGACCCTCCACAAGATGATTGGAGCGAGCTTAAGGCACCCAAAGTGGAGCTTAAACCCCTCCCCATTGGTGTAAGGTACGCATTTCTTGGTTCTAATAACACATATCCTGTCATTGTGAGTAGCCACCTAAACGAAAATGAATTATCTAAACTTTTATTTGAGCTTAAAAAGTATAGAAAAGCAATTGGCTACTCACTTGAAGATATCAAAGCGATATCACCCTCTTTGTGCATGCATAGGATACATCTAGAGGATGAATCAATGACTTCTATAGAGCATCAAAGAAGGTTGAATCCCAACTTGAAAGATGTTGTTAAGAAAGAGATTCTTAAACTCTTGGATGCTGGAGTCATTTACCCTATTTCCGATAGTACTTGGGTATCTCATGTGCATGTAGATCCCAAAAAGGGTGGTATCACTGTCATAAAAATGATAAGTATGAATTGATACCCACAAGAACCATAACTGGTCATAGAATGTGCATTGACTACCGAAAACTTAATGCTGCATCTAGAAAGGATCATTTTCCTTTGCCATTCATTGATCAAATGCTTGAGAGACTTGCAAACCACCCATACTATTGTTTTCTTGATGGATACTCAGGTTTCTTCCAAAGACCCATACATCCCAATGATCTGGAAAAGACAACTTTCACATGCCCCTATGGTACCTTTGCCTATCGCAGGATGTCATTTGGGCTATGTAATGCTCCAGCAACTTTTCAAAGAGCAATGATGTCTATATTCTCTGATCTTATTGAGGATGTGGTGGAGGTCTTTATGGATGATTTCTCAATGTATGGATCTTCTTTTGCTGTGTGTTTGTCTAATTTATGCAGGGTGTTGAAAAGATGTGAAGAGACGAACCTTGTGCTAAATTGGGAAAAATGTCACTTCATGGTGAAAGAGGGGATCGTCCTGGGACACAAAATCTCAGAAAAGGGAATCGAAGTGGATAAAGCAAAGATCGACGTGATGGTTGGTTTAGCTCCACCTAGATCGTTGAAAGACATCAGAAGCTTTTTAGGCCATGCCGGGTTCTATAGGAGGTTCATCAAAGATTTCTCTAAGATAGCTAGACCGCTAACCAAACTGCTATGAAAAGAAGTTGTCTTTAACTTCGATGAGGAATGCCTTGGGGCTTTCAAGAAGCTGAAGAACGAACTTATCAGTACCCCCATAGTTCAACCACCAGATTGGGAACTCTCTTTTGAGATTATGTGTGATGCTAGTGATTATGTTGTTGGAGCAGTCCTGGGGCAGAGGAAAGACAAAAAGACTCATGTCATCTATTATGCCAGTAGGACGCTTGACGATGCTCAAATGAAATATGCTACCACAGAAAAAGAGCTTCTTGCAATAGTGTTTGCTTTCGAAAAATTCAGAAGCTATCTGGTGGGCTCCAAGGTGATAGTCTACACCGATCATGCTGCGCTAAGACACTTGTTGGCGAAGAAAGATGCTAAGCCAAGACTGTTGAGGTGGATTTTGTTGTTACAAGAGTTTGATCTTGAGATCAAAGACAAACCTGGAGTTGAGAATGGAGTTGCTGACCATTTGTCTAGAATGAAAGTTGATTGTGGTATTCCTATTGATGAAAACCTTCAAGAGGAGCAGATTATGGCTATCAAGGCGGTTATGAAGCGTTGTGAGACAGGGAAGAAACTTGAGGAAATCAAAGAAACTGAAGAGAAAGAACCATGGTACGCTGATTTAGTGAACTACTTGGCTTGTGGAAAAGAACCTTTGGGACTAGAAGGATATGCTAAGAAAAAGTTCTACAAGGATGTGATAAGATACTACTGGGATGAACCATACCTCTATATACTATGTAGAGATCAGCTTTATAGAAGAGTAATATCTGAAGGAGAGGTTGAAGGAATCCTTGAACATTGTCATGGATCATCCTATGGAGGTCACTTTGCCACCTTCAAGACAGTTGCTAAGGTTCTACAAGCGGGGTTTTGGTGGCCACACATGTTCAAGGACACACAAAACTTTGTCTCAAGGTGTGATGCATGCCAGAGAAAAGGGAACATCACCAAAAGAAATGAGATGCCTCAGAACCCTATCTTGGAAGTTGAAGTATTTGATGTATGGGGCATAGATTTCATGGGACCATTTCCATCTTCCTTTGGAAACTCTTACATCCTAGTAGTTGTTGACTATGTGTCTAAATGGGTAGAAGCTATCGCAAGTCCAACCAATGATGCCAAGGTGGTCCTGAAGATGTTCAATAGCATTATTTTCCCAAGGTTTGGAGTGCCTAGAGTTGTGATCAGTGACGGAGGATCTCACTTCATCAACAAGTTGTTCGAGAGTCTTCTCAAGAAGAATGGTGTTAAACACAAGGTGGCAACTCCATACCATCCTCAAACCAGTGGACAAGTGGAAATTTCCAATAGAGAAATCAAGTCAAATTTGGAAAAGACAGTGGGGACAACAAGGAAAGATTGGTCCAATAAGCTTGACGATGCACTATGGGCGTATAAGACAGCCTACAAAACTCCTATAGGGACTACACCTTTCAATTTGGTCTATGGAAAGGCTTGTCATCTTCCAGTGGAGCTTGAGTACAAAGCCTTGTGGGCAGTCAAACTTCTCAATTTTGACATCAAGACAGCCCAAGAGAAGAGGTTGATTCAGCTAAGTGAACTTGATGAGCTACGTCTTGATGCTTATGAAAGCGCAGCAATCTACAGGGAAAAGACTAAAGCTGTCCATGACAAGAAAATCCTTAAGAGAGAGTTCAAAGCTGGGGACCAGGTGCTGCTCTACAATTCCCGATTAAAGTTGTTCCCTGGAAAGCTTAAGTCCAGATGGTCAGGACCTTTCAAGATTAAAGAAGTGAGACTTTATGGAGCAATCGTTTTATGGAGCAAGGATGGACGTGATTTCACTGTCAACGGACAAAGAGTTAAGCTCTACTTGGGGACCTTAGATGAGGAGGAGGGAACCTCGATTCCGCTCTCCGATCCAAACCTTTCCTAACTGACCGTGAGGAAGTCAAGCTAGTGACTTTAAACAAGCTCACTTGGGAGGAAGTCCCATGTTTATCCTTGTACATATGTTTTGTTTTATTTAGTTTACATTTCTTTTGGACTATTTGATGCTTCTGGGTGAGTTCTTTCAGGATGAAAGTTGATCAGGTGAAGGGGAGAGCTTGGCAAAGATTTCGAAAAGTTGAACGCCCGTTGCGACCACATGAAGTCGCTACAGGGTTCTGCGGGACCTGTAGCGACCACCCGTAGCGACCACGCCTGGTCGCTACGGGTCCCCAAAGGAAGCAAGAAAAGAAAAATCCCGAGCATCGTAGCGACCACCCGTAGCGACCAGGCGTGGTCGCTACGGATTTATGCGGAGTGTGTAGCGACCACCCGTAGCGACCACGGCTGGTCGCTACGGGTCGAGGAGGTTTTGTGGGGTCTGTAGCGACTTCGTGTAGCGACCAGCCGTGGTCGCTACACGACCCAGGTAAGTCCCCTTTCCACTTATTTCGGACCAAAACCCAACCAACCCACCCTCTCACTCGAAATAAACCCCTTTTCCTCTTCATCTTCCCCATTTCTTCCCCAAAACAAAAACACAAAACTCTCCCAAGAACACAAAACCCAACTTTCCCAATTCTTCATCAAATTCCTTGATTCCACTTGCTATCACTCGGAAATTGTTTGAAACTTCCACATCCTCCATCTCTACACTCAATCAAGCAACGGTATGAAATTTTAGGGTTGATTCTTCTTGATGGAAAATTTGCCAACTTTTGAAAAGTTGTTGCATGCCCAATTTTTTGCTTTAAACTAGTTACCCATGTTCTAATATGCTTGTTTGTGGTTGTGGATTGATGAATTTCGTGGAGATTGAGTGTGAATTGAGAAATTAGGAATTAGGGTTCTTCATGTTCTTGATAAAAAAAAAAAAATTTGGGGAAAACTGTTGATTCAACTTGTATTGGTTCCAATTAAGCATTTCAAGCCTACTGTTAGGAGATTGATTCATGTTATCTCATTTTCAACTCATTATGGCAAGTGATCAATTCCTATTGGTGATTGAAATGTTTACTTCAGATAGCTTTGATTCCTACGTTTGATTTACCAAGTTAGTCGTTTGTGATACCAGAAACTGCTCGACATTGTCTTAATGCCACCTTGAGTGTTTTTGTTTCAGGTACCAATGGCAAGAACACGATCATCGCGACCCACCCGAAGCGGAATTCCCTCACGAAGGTCTCAACAACAAGCTGAAGAAGAAAGGAGACAGTCTGAAGAGATTGAAAGGGAGATAGAAGAAGCCCTTCAAGCCCCAACTGATACTGAAGATGAGGTTCCCTCAAGGCCAGCCAAGAAACCAAAAGGGAAAGGGAAGGGAAAGGAAAGGGATCGATCAGTCATCCCGACGAAAGCCGAGTTGCTCAGTCATCTCCAGAACGACCTTGCATGGGCACCGACCAGATTCCCATGTCCGATATTCCTTCAGGAAACCGGACTCTATCAGAGCGTCCTTCAGCTGCTGGAGTTTATGGGATTGCAGTCTCTTCTCTTGATGGAGGCGCAACCCCTCTATGTGGACGCTTCATGTTTCCTCTCCTCATTGGAGGTGTTTCCCCTCAACGATGGGCCACCGGAACTTGTGTATGGGAGGATTCAGTTCAAGATACGAGGGAGGTCGTACAGGCTAAGTTATAAGGAAATCAGTGATGCGATGGGATTCTTAGATGACAGGATCAGCGATCTCCCACGAAACTACAGCATCCCGGACAAGGTTTGGCCCCTTCTCGTCGAGTTCGGTCATGATCCCCAGAGGAACAAGAACTCAAGCATCAGGAACCCAGTGGTCCGATATGTTCATCGCATCTTGGGAAACACCCTCTTCGCTCGCCGGGAATCTGGTAACGTCTTGGATGACGAGCTGACGATGCTTGCTATGGCCCTCATACCACTGTTTGGGAGGGAAGCACTATACAGCGCTGAGGAAGACATTTACTCTGGCTTTGGGAGAGTGGGCTTCTTTGTGAGGAGACTGAAGTACTACCAGGATTGGGCATGGACAAACCACGACAGCAAGCCTCAGCTGAGCATAGGTAACTTGATCACACCTTTGCTCCAGGCCGCACGAGTCCCTCTACATGGCGAGACACCTCAAGAGCCCCTCTACATGGATGGTCCTTACATGAAGAGGACCAAATTTCTTTCAGGGATGTTCCAGGGCCGGTATGTCTATTCCTTCCACATCCACAAGGACCACAAAGAAGTCCTCTTACCCAACCCGCGAATCCTCATGGTGCGCAGCACGCAGAGCATCGCCTTTGAACTCCCTTCAGACGTGTTGCTTGGGACACATGGGCCACTTGAACCCGTTCCAAACCGTAGGAGACCAGCAAGACGATCAGCTGCGGGTCCATCTTCATCTCCTGCTGCTACCACTGCCACTACAGCATCAACCCGTGCATCCTCTTCACGAGATGCACCTGAGATTCAGGAAGAGGAGAACATACCCTATGATCCTTCTCACTACCACTTCACACCCCATACTGGAGCCCTTCAGAAGGGCCCTCTGCGCGATGCCCATGAGTACATTGGGAAACTTGAGGGGTGGAACAGGATGCAAGACAGGACCATCCAAAAGCTGTCCGCCAAGTACAAGGCACTCAAGAGGACAGTTAAGAAGAACGCTGCATCCTCAGCACGGTTCATGAAGAAAGTCACCGACCTGCTGGTTAGAGCTGGAATAGGAGGGTGTAAAGCTGAAGACTTTATCATTGCTGAGACCTCCTCCCCACGACCTCGCAGCCACTCTCGCCATGGTAAGGAGCCAATAGAGACCGACACTTCTGATGAGGAAGAAGAAAGCTACCAGGCAGAAGAAGGTGACAGTGGCGACGAGGACACTGCCTCCGAATCATTTTGAGGTATCTCCACATCTACCTTTGTAAATACACATTGTTTTCTTTGTCTCATTTTGTTTTGTTTTTATGTCGATATCTCCTTCTCTCTTGACTACACAGACACTGTGTTGTTCGAGTTTGGGGGAGGTACCATGTCTAATCATCTAGTTTCTTATGTTTCATTGCATTGTACATTCTAAAAAAAAAATCATTTAGCTTGCATATTTTCATTGTTAGGATCGAGTCTAGAGCATATAAATTGCATTCATTTTGCATAGGGAACAAGGATGTTATTACCTCGTAAAGGACACATGTCTAGAACTTAACATCACACCCTAGTTAAACATAGCAAGTAGCTTAAGCATATCTTGAAAGACTTGCAAGGTTCGAGCCTTGAAAACTCTTCTCGGAACTAGTTGTTTGCTGTGACTGACATTGTTCTTGAAACCAATGAACTTAATTTACCCTGCTTATGGACTCTTGTATGCTTAGTCATGGATCTCATGCATGTTTGGGTTGATCTCTATCTGTTATACCACTTTTTGAAAACCCAAATGTCATCTTCCTACCCTTAAACCCTTGTCGTTCTTTGAGACCACGATTGAATTTGCTTGAGTGAGGCCTTTTATTGATAGCTTGTCATGTGCAAAATCTTGAGAGTATTAGGAGCGACATTGGCTTGTTTTAGGAATGAGAAGTGCGTTTGTACTAATAAGCTCTGATCTTGGGTTTCGAAGCGTTAGAAAGTTGAAAAGGAGATAACCACTAGGGATCGAAAAAAAAAAAAAGATATACTCTTAACAGCAAAACCCCAAAAGAAAAAAAAATGATAAAGAGATGATATCCCTAGTTGGTTAAAGAAAAGAAAAAAAAAAGAGAAGAGAGTTTCATTTGGTGAGTGAAAAAGAAAGAAAAGAAAAAAAAAGAGTTTGAAAGAGATTGGGAAAGGGTAGAATGATGAGAACAAACCATTGTATGCATAAATTGCTCCTTTTCTTAGATAAATTTTGCATAATGGTCAAGCTCCTTTTTCCTGAGTGAAAGTCACCAAAGAATTTGAACCCCACTTCTACCATAGATAAACCGTTTTCACTTACCAAGCCAAGTGATCGAGATCAAGTTTCCATTAGCAGGGATTCACCTTATTTGTGTGTCAATGAATATGAGAGTTGGTGTAAAGACTTGTTGGTTGATAAGCATTGCATCTAGTGTAGAGGTATGAGAGTCCCTTTAGGCCTTGAGAAGATAGAGTACACTAAGAGAACATGCTCATGCTACGTGCTATGTCTACCTAGGATGTGATGCTGAAAGCTAGAAAGTGTACCTTTTGGTTCTGAGCTCCCATTTTCAAACCTCTCTCTCTTTCTTGTTTTCGAAAGTCCACTTGAGGACAAGTAAAGGACAAGTTCGGGGGAGTTGATATCGGTCATATTTGCATAGTTTCGGTCATCTTTTTAAGTGCATTCCAAGCATATAGGACATCATATAGGCATATTTAGGGTGCATTCCATTACATTTTTCTATGTCAGGTATGGGAGATGTTCATTGATGAGATTGGAGGCAGTGGGGGCCAAAGAAGTGGAGTTTGGAGCAAAAGGGGTCGTAGCGACCAGGCATAGCGACCAGCCTTGGTCGCTACAGACCCACAGGGAGTTGCGGGAACCATAGCGACCAGGCGTAGCGACCAGCCTTGGTCGCTACAGACCCACATGGAGTTGCGGATGCCATAGCGACTAGGCGTAGCGACCAGCCCTGGTCGCTACAGACCCACAAAGGAAACCCGGGGACCATAGCGACCAGGCATAGCGACCAGCCCTGGTCGCTACAGTCGCGAATGCTGAAATTGTTGCGGGTCAAACCAGGCTTGTTGGGTTGACTCGATTTGTTTTCAAACAGATATAAATACCCTAAAAACCTAGTTTTTATTTTATTCTGGTTTTTATCTGAGACTAGACTACTCTTGGTGAAGAAGATTTTGAATCTTGAATCATTTTTATTAATCTTATATTGATTCATCATTTTATTCTTGTTCATTGGCAATGATTTACTCTTATTCATCATCTGTTTTTGAGTTCATCATGTTTGCTAGTGAGTAGTCATTTGTAGGATCCATGGGTTAGGGTGATCTAGGGTGATTAGGTAATAGGTTAGAAGGTTTAATGTTTGATTATTCATGTTCTATGATTATTGCTAGTTTTTAATGCTAGATTAGACTTGATCATTTTAATCTAGATCAATAGGCAATTTGTACCCGAAAGGTGTTCGACGAAATGTCTGAACCAAGTGATAACTCTCTTTACTGGCTTAACCAATGACAATTGATGTTAGGAAAGTTTAGATAGTCAATAGACCCGCTCTTAATGATTGCTTGATTTAATTAGACCAAAGACATTTGATGTCTAGTGATTGAAAGCAAATGAACTTCTATCTTAATAAAGAATTAGTCTAAAGATACGTCTAGACTAGTAGAACTAAGTTGTTTATAGCGTTAACCGTTTATCTTAAGTCCGAATCACCCAAAGTCAAAGCCCTTGCCCATGGGTTCTCGTTTCTCCCATTCATTTATAATCCTAGTTTCGCATTTGTGTTATTTGGTTACTTTACCCCATATCGAATTGGTTGCACTTAGATTAAGTTTATACTTGTATTCTCATTGCATCATGTTCACTTAGGATTGGATTGACACTCATCTATACTACTTTGATTAGGATAGAGTAAAATCCTTTATCAATTTTGGACGACTAAAGAAGCAAAAACTTACGGAGACGGAGCACGCTCATTTGTAAATATATTTGCTCACCAACTGTGAAGATGTTTTACAATATGAGAGGTAAATATTTTTATTTCATTTAAAAGGTCATATTATTCAATAAGTTTTATTTCAGAGCAATGACATCATTTTTGTATTGTATTTATAAAGCAAAGCTACGGTTGACTTACAGACACGCCACAAAACAGGAGCTTGAACAACTCAAACATAATGGATTTGACGGATGGCTTCTTAATTATGTGAGTTTTGCAAAAAAAAAAATTAGTTATATACTTAATAAAATAACTTATCATCATTAAAGGCACTAACATGTTTTTTTTATAAGTGACTGAAGGTTTGGCCCGAGGTGAAGTGTTCAATTATTGGATAGACGAATTTGTGCGAGGACCAAACTATGTAGTCAAATCATATCCAAAATATTGTACTCAAGGATATGCCTTCACAATGGAAGGTCATTCTAGAAAATATTGTGATGATGGTGCTTCGTCTTCATCTGTTGATGATGTGTACTAAAGCAACATAAAAGAAATTTTGGAAATCCAGTATCCCGATATGGTTGGATTGCGGTGTATTGTATTCTATTGTGATTGGTTGAAAACACTCCAGATCGAGGGGTGGAGACTGACGCATTTGGTGCTACATCGGTACATTCGCGAAGAAAACTTCAATATTATGATCCTTGCATTCTTGTTTTAAAAGCTGATCAGGTATGTCAATTAATTCATAATGGTTCATCAATATAATTATCATTTTACATATTGCTAATACCTAAAATTTAATTTATAGGTTTGCTACATCAGTTACCCTCAGGTTATGTACAGAGACGATCCGTGGATCACTGTAACATAGATCAACTTAAGAGGACGAGTACATGGAAATTCTGAGACCCATTACAACCAAACTCTACCATCAACATAAGTCCAGTTGAAGATTTAGCAAATGTTGAACTCATTGTAAATTGTACCGAGTTTGGAGCTGATGTTGTTATGCACTCCGAGTCAGTGGATAAGGTTGGAGAGTTTGGCGAAGATTCTATAGATTCTGAGTGATTTGCGTTATCAAAAATGTATCTTTCATAATTTATTGGAGTTTATATATGTATATATATATATATATGTTGAAAAGAAATATTATTGTATGTCTTTTTATAAGTTATTGGAGTTCTTTTTATAAGTTGTTGAAGTATAAGTTTCAAAAATAAATATAAGCATATATATATCATTAAATAAGATAATAATCTTTAAAACAAATATTGTCGAAATTCAGTCCAAATATTCCGACGAAAGTAATATATTTGAAAAATAGTTGTTTTCGTATAAAATATTCAATATAATGTAAAAATGGATACCAGCAATATCCAAATAACACCTATCAAGTGTGTAATAGGATATTAGTTCACAACCGTTCAACTTTTTCAACTTAAAATTTTTTTTACATATATATATATATATATCAATGTATCTGTAACATCTCATATTAACACATATATATACACTTAAACAAACATATTGCGGCAATCTAATATTACAATATTGATTTTGTGTAATATCGATTTCAATAAATATTTTTATTGTTAAATTTCTTATAAATCATCTACATATTGTCAGAGATTTGTGTTTGATCATTAGATTGATGTTTTGAAACCCCAAACATAAAGTCATCATAAATTTTCGACGGATTTTCAACGGATTTCCGACGAACTGAGCATACTCTGTCACATAACTTGCACATTCACTTTCCCTAAATATTCCGACGGATTTCTGACGAAATCTAACAAGATTGTCAGAAATTCATCAGAAATTTCACTTGCCCAAAAAAAGAACTGCCAAATAAATTATGTGAAACTCCAAAAGCACAAACCGATGGATTTCCTACAATTACTTATTCTATATATGTACACAATTTTTATTATATATATGTACACTTTTTTTTTGTATGTAAAAACGTTTTTATTATATATAAATGATTTATTTTTTTAAGAAAAATCATTTTATATATATGATCATTAAAATATTAAAAAATTTATTGATAATTATGAACATTTTTTTATTTTCGATTATTTTGATTGCATAATTTATATATAAAAAAATTCAAGATATTATGTCTAACAATTGTTATTTTCTTTCGTAGGTCTGAGGATTCTGCTAGGCTACGCGGTAGCACCATTGGCTGAATCGGTTCACTGAGCAATTTTCGTGCATCAGAATCATTGCATGAGCAAAATTCAGTTCCGATTGTTCCTCCTCCAGCTGCTCAACATGAGTCGGGTAGCATGCCGATTGAACTATTCGTCCAACAACCAGATCGAGAGCATCTCTGGATGCTCTATCCCCAACCACAGGGACACATTATGTGGTTAGTTTTTTTTTTAACATATTCTTTTTTATTTTTAAAGTTCAACAAGTCGAGCAATGGCATTAACAGGAGCGTTAACCACAGATGTATTTTCGATGCTGCGTAAGGGATATCCGACCTACAGTGCGGTCCTTTCTGACGACTGCGGGTTGTGGTTACATCAGTTTGCGGTTATCTCCAAAAGCTTTTTTTTTCTTTTATATATCTACTAATTATGTGTTTTTCAGAAATAATTGAATTGGGAGTTTGTGCTCCCGGAGACTGTCCATCAGACATTCCATGAAAAGGCCATGGAGTCTTATACGAAACAAATTTATGAGTGGAAGCAGCTATGACTCAAAGGAAAGAGGCAAAGATTTACTAACTCGGCGGTTTGGCAAGAGTTACAGGTGCATTGGGCGCAGCAGATGACTATAGATAAATCACTCAAAAACTCATCCAATCTCAAGAGTGAACATGGCAGGAAAGTGTTTTTGTCCACCACCTCGGTACTTGCAGTATGTCTTCTAAGGAGATCAACTTGTAAGTTTTATATATTTTTAAAAAAATATCTTTTATATGCTTATTGATTAATTTTTTTTTAGGTTGAAGCAAATAATGGTAATCCTGTTGGTTATCATGAAGTCATGAAGTGGGTGGGGCGAACATTAACAAGAAGACGGGAAAAATTCAGGATCCCGTTATGAGATAGATCATATAGTTTATGGAAACCCAAAAAGAAGCATTTCTAGCTTCTTAGCCTAGCTCTGATGACGATTCCTCGACAGTTTCCGCCAACTTGTCCCGAATTCAATAAACCAAATGGTGGAAGAGGTAATTTTTAGATTTTCAATTCATTACTATTTTAATATTATTAAGATTTTATTTAACTTATTTTTTCATAGGCGGTTTCAAAGAAGAAAAGTCGTTTGGTCGGGCTGGCTCTTCGTGCCTTTTCTTGTCCTTCTTCTTCACAAGCCATGTATGTTGATCCCATGATTATAGAGAAATTGCAAAACAAGGATGACCAGATTGTAGCGTTGGAGACGCAGAACACCAAAATTCTTGCTCAAACCGAGCAACAAAGTGCTTAATTGGCGGAACAAAAAGCAGAAGTGGCTGCGAGTAGGAGGACTAACCTTGAGATATTGGACAATATGAGGCGTTTCATTATTTCATAACTTTTTTATACAATTAGAAACTTTTAAATGTTGTTTTAACTATGTAAAACTTAATTTCTATAATATTTGTTTTCAATTTCAGTTTTTTTATCAATTTATCTAATTAAATATAATTATATAAATCAAATATTGTAGTCCGAAGTTTGACCAACCAAATTCGTTGGAAAAATTCGACTAAAAATTTCGTCAAAACTTTCTGACGGCAAGGTGTCGCCGGAAATTTCCGAGGGCAAGGTGTCGCCGGAATTTTCCGAAGCAATTATTTGGTCAGAAATTTCCTACCAAATTTTTCGTAAGAAAATACCAACATCGATATTTCTGATAATCAGTTTGATCAAAATTGTTTTCGACAAATTATCGAAGACATCTTTCAGACGACTCTTATTGACGGTTATCTTTCGGAAATGTTGCCGTCGGACTTTGTCTGATTTTCGTTGGAATTTCTGACAAATTTTTGACGTATTTTTATTCTAAATAAACTATTTCAACCATTTTTTTGTCAGAATTCCGTCGAAATTACGTTTTTCGATGAGATTGACTGTCAGAATTTACCTGTTTTTTTGTAGTGATTGTATCCACCAACAACTAGACATTCTCTCGGGAGGCCACAGAAGAAAAGGTTCTTTTTTTGGGGGAAGTCCAAGTAAGTAATATACTTGTTAGGACGTTAGAGTCAATAACGATATTTTAAATAAGTCATAAAATCCAACTTTTATGTAGGTCAAGAACATGTTTACTTGTAAGCATGCAGTAATAAAAACTTCATTAACAGAGAAGTTGTGATGCGAATGACGGGTGTACGCACAAGTAGCGGTTGCTTGGGTTATGGGCGAAAGTGATGTTGCTTTGGTTATGTATGATATTGCTTGTTTGTATAAGCTCATAAACCCAGTGTGGTGTGTGGTGTGTGGTGTGGTATGTATGAATTCGAGATTTGCAGATGCTTTAATGGAGTTCTTGGTTTGCTTGGAAAAACAAGAATCCAAACAAGAAGATCACTTCACAGCTCCCAAACAAATTGCTCTCTAGGTTCTTGCTGAGAAGTAAGATCATGTCTTTGTTCTTGTCTTAGTAACGTCCTACTTTAGATCTTCGAATTCTTTTGTCATCAATTTATAGACAGATATATTAATATAAGTACGTAAGATACTTGACCAGAAATTTCAGTGTCTGTTGGCTATTATAGCTAGCTTGTAAATTTTCGAACATTTCAAATAAAAAGTTGGAATTAACAGGCAAAATGAAGCAGAAGTAAAGGAGAATTTAAGACTAAGGAATTGAGAAAAAGAAGGTGAAGTACGGATATCAATCAAGAGAAGAAACTGTAATCTTTGGATTGAAGGATAATTTGTCGTAGTCCTCCTATTGATGATAGGATCATCAAAATAACTCCAAGTACTATGCATACCTGTTACATACACATATCAATAGCATTCTTACAACTTTTGTTTGGAGCAAAATTAAGCAGTTTATACTATTTTGGCCGAATCTAAATAGCGTAAATAAATTAAAAATTATCTGCTTCAATACCTATATATATTATGAATTATAAGAAAATTATTGTGGAAAAAACAGAAAATCAATTAAGAATTGAATTTCAATAAACTAAACAATGTTGACAGAACAAAAGAGATATTACCCAATTCGTCCACCACGAGAAGCCAAACCTTTTTGGCTTAAAGATTATGAGCCACATCATGCAAGGAAGCTGCGGAACAAATCATAAAGCGTATTAAAAAAAAACAAATCATAAAGCGTATGAAGATTAAATTTTATACAGATAAATGAAAACTTTATCTTCATAAGAAATTGAAAGAGATTTCATAACTAATATTTACACTTACAAAATAAGTTGTTGGAGCAAATGCGAATCCTCCAAAGAAAGCGAGAAGGCCGCCAAAGAAGGGTATCATTATCGCAATGAACATCGTTAATGCTGTCCTCACAATTTATAAAACATTTACGAAAAATAATAGTAACATATAAAGACTCAATCTACATACATTTTTATATGTTGAAAGGAATCTTAAGTAATGTATAAGATAAATGAGTTATTTCACCAATTGGTTTTATATTGTAAACTCATTTAGCTTTAACATATATAAGATAATGTCCACACACTATAAGATCAGATTAACGTACGTACCAACATATACATTCCGTACGATGAAACGAAGAATTGAAGAGGGTTTGAAATTGAGTTTCTTAACCAGAAATGTCTCCACCATGTCGAAAACAGGCATTGCAAATATCTGCAGTTGAATTTTTTTAAGATGGACTATACAAATTTGGTCGAAAGCAATTGATTACTAAAAACCGGTAGACTCTTCTGTTGCAGTGAAAATTTTGTGCATGGACTGATGTAAAAGTTATTGGACTGACCTGGTAACTGCCAATAACATGAAAAACCACAAACAAGTTAGCTAGTGCGATGGCCCAAACCGGTGTTTTGAGCGATATCAATATGTTATCCGAGACATCATTCCCAAAAACGCCATAGCCAACCAAAGCAAGGGGGAAGTAACACAAGGCCACGACCAAGTAAGCCACCATGACACCTTTCCACATAGGACCTTTAGAAGGATTACTTTGTGTAGAAGGTAACGTTGCTTGGATCTCTAGCACCACACTGTGACCTGCATAAGAAAATGCAATTCCCCCAAGCCCCGTAAAAAAGTTTAACACCGTGCCCGTGGTTGTGTCCGCTCTGTAGCCATACTGAACGTCTTCCTGAACGCCCTTTGCAGCTGTAGCGGTCCAAGCAATTGTTGAATAACTAAAAAGACAAAAAATGTATGATATATCATTTTCACGTTATAGATTCCATTACTTTTTTATCATTTACAATATAAATTGAGTTTTAACATTTTTGAAGAAAAAACAATCATTCATCTACTTATACATACTGCATCATTACTATCATGTCAAAGTGTCGATATTTTAATTGTGTATATGCTATTGTAATACTATTCGTTTAATATATTAGTAATCACCATAACTTTAAAAAACAATTATGCATTGTTTTCCCCTGCGCTGCGTGTATAAGATGATGGTGATAAGTATATATACCTAAGGGACATGACGGCGGCAACAAGAGAGACAAGGGATATGGAATTGAAGTTTGGGAGATGAGACAAAACGAAATGAGAAGAAGCAAATATCATTATGAAGAATGGAAGTCTAATTGGTGAGCATTCTTGACAGACGAGTTCATGAAACTTCTTCAACGATTGTCCACCGGTCACCATATATACTATGCATACTCCAACCTTAATTTGACAAACCAATTCCAATAATAAGATTTGTATAAGAAAATGATGGTACATTTACGAATCAATAATGGTGTATTCATCTAATTGAGAATATTGCTTACTTCGACAGTTAATTGCTGAGGAACGATAATATAGAGACCAAGACGTTCGCCAAACGCAAACTGGCCAAGTTCGTGATAGCGGTCAAAGCGTTTTCCAGGAACCATCTCGTGCATCTCCACCATTTGCCACAACGTGTAGAGTGTTATTATCCATGATAGTATCAGTATTGTCACGCCCGGACCCCTGACATATATAATAAAATCATGTAACGTTTCAAATATTTGGTTCTATAGATGTGAATAATATATACTTAATGTATGCAGACCTCTATCAAGTTTCAAACTAGTTGGTGGTCATGTGCAAATTTGCATAAATGTGCTGAAAAAAAATGTAATATATTAGATGGAAATCATGCATGTACCATCCGAGCTGGGCCATGGAGTAAGGGAGACCAAGAACGCCGGCCCCGACCATGGCGGTCACATTGTGAAAGGTAGAGTACCACCATTTCCCGTTTCTCGAGGATGTAATCGGAAGCCAATCGTCGATCTCTTTCTGTCTCTCAAGCCCTTCAACCTATGAAAATCAAGAAAATAGTTATAAAAGAGTTCAAGATTAAACTTCGTATATGAAGATCAAATTAGATTAAGGATTGAGAATGAAAGAGTGATTTGACTGACCCGGTGATCAAACGAAGTTTGCTCCGGCGTCTGCGGAGGAACTCCGTTTGTCATCTGAATGTACATTTTTCCCGACAACCTGCGACAAATCTCAATGGTTCTGGTAATCCCATAAACTACGAACAATATAAATCATTGTAGATTGGAACAAAGTCAACCTTATTTCCGTTTACTTTTGTGCAAGTCTTATGCGCCATGGAGGGATCGTGGACGCATTAAATGTTACTTATTTGAAATTTAAGAATATAAATAAACCGCTTTAATTATTTTCTAATCAAGGTTCCAAACTACCAAATAAAAAAATGTTTTCTTTAACTAACAAAAAGAAATTTCAACTTTGATGCTATAAGCTAATTAATTAACGACCAAAAAAAAGAAGTAAAACGTTAAAACACAATGGCCAGCTTTCACGTCTTATGGAGGGAATATAAGAGCATCATTATTCCTAGGAACCCCATTTGGGGTTCTTAATTTTTTTTTTTGTTAATTTAAAAAAAAAAGAAAAAAAATTATAAAGGAACCAATCGCGAGCCGGCACGTGTCAGTAGGGCCTGTGAACAGTGTAAGAAACCATGAAAAACAGGTTCTTATTTAGGGGTTTTAGGGCATGTTTATTGCAGGTCTCTTAGCATGGGGTTCTTAGTTTTTCTAAGAGACGTTTCTTAACTTTAACTAAGAAAACTTAAGAACCGTCTCTTAAATAGGAGACCTAAGAGACGTCTCTTAACGGGAAAATTAAAAAAAAAAAAAAAAAAAAAAAAAAAAAAAAAACGTGAAATTATAAGTTAAGAACTCCGCCTAAGAGACCGTGGAGAGCATGATTATTGGTAGGACTTTAGTGGTGGTCCTTAGACTTTTTTATTGTTATTTTTAGATAAGGACATTGTTAAGGACTTTTAATGAAAATGGTGAATATTGGTGGGACTTTTTGTTGGTCCTTAAGTTTTTTTTTTATTTTTTGAAATAAGTAGATAAAAGATATTACCATTTTAAGTTGGATAATTAAAAAAAGAACAAATTAATTCATTTAATATAAAATTACAAACATTTCATTAAAAACCAATAATACAAATTTCAGAAATAAAAGCCAACACACAACTTATTCAAATCATAGAAACTTATAAATTATATGTTATTTGGAAAATGTCCAAATTTAGCCCATATATTTTGAATCAGATCATTTTTTAATTGTTCATGGGCTTGTCTATTCCGAATGCTCGTTCGACGATCCATTGTACTGTCGAGATTTGAAGGCATGTTAACGGAATATGTATTCACTTCTTCTCTTTCTTGAAACTCAAATTTGTTATATTGAGTGAATGATGACCGTTCATCTTCGACAATCATATTATGTAGTATGATGCATGCTCTCATAATATTTCCTATTTTTTCTTTATCCCATAACTTAGACGGATTTCTGACAACGGCAAATCTAGCTTGCAGGACTCCGAAGGCACGCTCAACATCTTTTCGAACTGATTCTTGGGTTTGAGCAAATAATGAATGCTTCTGACTTTGTGGCAGTCGGATAGATTGAATAAAAGTCGTCCATTTCGGATAAATACCATCTGTGAGATAATATGCGAAATGGTATGGATTACCATTCACATAGAAGTTTACTTGTGACGCGATGCCGTTAATAATGTCATCAAAAACAGGTGATCGATCAAGAATATTAAGATCGTTCATAGTACCTGGAGCTCCAAAAAACGCGTGTCATATCCAGAGGTCATAGGAAGCTACAGCCTCCAACACAATAGTTGGTTTTCCGGTTCCTCGTGAATACATTCCTTTCCAAGCGGTGGGGCAATTCTTCCACTCCTAATGCATACATTCGATGCTCCCATTCATCCCCGGGAATCCACGTTCTTCTCCGATATGTAGTAGTCTTTCCAGATCCTCTGGTGTGGGACGTCGTAGGTATTCATCGCCAAACAAGGTGATTATTCCGGTGGTAAAATTGTGCAAACATTTTTGAGCTATTGTTTCACCAAGACGGACATATTCGTCTACTGTATCAGCCGCACCACCGTATGCCAATTGTCGAATTGCTGCAGTACATTTTTGTAGAGGTGAAAGACTTGACCGTCCGGTTGCATCTTCTGATTGTTGAAACTACGGTATTTCTGTGGAGAGACGATGCACAATACGTAGGAAAAAAGATTTGTTCATTCGAAATCGTCGCCGGAATAAACTAGGAGAGTATGTAGGATTCTCGCTAAAATAATCATTCCAAAGCAAGTTGTTGCCTTCTTCCCGGTTTCTCTCTATCAGAATACGTTTTTTTATCTCTTTTGGTTCTGGTATAGGAGCATAGTTATTAAAAAAATCTTAAAGGGGGTATCAAGATAAATATCATCATCATCATCTTTGTGATAATGATAGTGGGATGAAGATGCCATTATGAATATATCGAGATGGAGGAATTGTGTAATTGTTTAAGAAAAAAAGGAGAGGAAAGCTTTGTGTACTTGTAATCACAAGAGCAACCTCATATTTGTAGAAATGAATTTATGAAAGAAACAAGACCCGTGATGAAAGAAACAAAGACATTTGATGGAGAATCTATTCACGGGTTATTAAGAAGTGTGTGTTGGAGATACATGTGATTGATACTTTTTGTTTGGTGGGATACTTTTGTTTGGTGGGTGATGAAAGAAACGAAACACATGTTAAAAAAGTGTGTGTATACATGTGATTGATACATGTGACTGATAATTTTGTTTGACACATGTGATTGATACTTTTTGTTTGGTTGATATTAGAATACAAAATCATTTTAAAATACAAATAATTATATTACAATACGAATAGAAGAGTTGGACAAATCTTTGTTCAGTTCTACTTAATACGAGTACATATTACAAATCCTTCAACAAATCCTACAACGAGAACCTTAATACAAGTCTAATACACTAACCATACCACAAGCAACTCTCGAGAACAACCACAACACCTACACAAGAACCATAAAACCTACATACGAGCAGCTAGTCCAATGCCAATTAGCACTAAGACAACAACCATAACACAAGCAATTCTCTCAAGCCTAGATTTAGTTCTCGCTAAGTCAGAAGCAATTCTCTCAACCCTTACCAACTTCTGCTCTAAATCATACTGCAGAACCTTTAACTCGCGCAGCTGGGTGTCGTCGTCACTTACAAAGGAAAGGTAATCTACCTTATCACAAAGCTGAGCATACTGTGTACCTAAGGCTTTGATCTCCTCTGTAGCCGCCATATCCCACCACTTGTGTACATGGTAGTCTCCGTCGTCGATGTTTTCACAGGTGTAGAACCTTCTCCCCGGGTCATTTCTTGTGTAAGAAGTGGCTAAAAGCGGCTCACCTCCACAGTAGCATTCCTTGGGGAAGTCAAACTCCACTTCAGGCTGTGGAGGGTACTGATGCCGCGCTGCTTCGATCTCAGATTGGTCCAGCAGTATATCAGCTTCTGTTTGGTTGTAGCCACTGTCTCTTGAGTTCTCACCATACTCCTCTGATTCAGAAGGCTGAGTGTAGCTGTAATCCAGTCCCATTACCCTGCAAAGAATTTAAATTATAAGTACCCTGCAAAGAATTTAAATTATAAGTACTTACATAATCAAGGAGCCAAGAAACACAAAAAACAAGGAGGAACATCACATTCATAGATAACAAGAAGTACATTTTAGAAATTACAAACATTCTTATTATAAACTACAAACTTAGTTAGAAATACTCGGCAAGGATTTTATTCTTGACAACTTCTTCAGTCTCACTAAGTGGTTCCTTTTTAGCAAGGAGAGTGTCAAGTATGGCCAGCTTGGATAGTTTCTCCTTCATCGCCATATCTTCCATCTTGAGCTCCCACATGCTTTTATACTCCTCAAGAGCCTTCCCTTTAGCATTATTCCTTCTTGCTTTTGCAGCCTTGATACCTTCGGGACGCATCTCATGGTCACCAACATTGGTTCTTGAAGATTGCGAACCGGCCTCACTTATTTTTCTCTTAGAAGTGGCAGTACCTTTAGGAGTGTTCAGGCTTAACCATTTCTGTTCATACCTCAACACACACCACGCATGCTCTAGGGTAAACTTCATGGCGTGGTCAGAGTAGAATATGTCATGAGCCACCTTTAGAACATCGTTGTCATTCTGTTCGCTGGTGATTTGTCTCTCTGCAGCAGCGAATGCTCCACAGAACTTGTTCGTCAGGTCATTGATCTTATGCCACCTCTTCTTACAATGTCTATGCTCTCTCTTCTCACCACCCTCTATAGCCTGAGTACTTGCTGCGTAGTATTCTCCTACTCGTTTCCAGAACGTGCCTGACTTTTGTTCATTTCCAACAACAACATCTTTAGATGTGTTTAGCCAGGCACTGATTAGAATCTCGTCATCAGCTGGGGTCCATTTCTTTCTCTCCCGACGCTCGGCGGGTGTGCCTTCAGGTGAAGCTGGAGTCTCAGATTGTTGAGAACTGAAAGGAGGGATTTCTGAGGCTCCAATGTTTACACTAGAAGGAAAACTTTCGTAAGGAAAGTTTTCATTCACTACATTTCCTCGTTGACTGTTAAGAAGACCTACATAACTAGAATACTGGCTAAATGGATTCCTTGAATCCATAGCACGAATCACAGAGATTTGAGAAAGAAGAGTATGGAGATTATATGAAAAAATCAACTATGGAAGGGATTTAATATTTCAAACGATTGCAAGTAATAAGTAACAACCACATAACCATTATCTACCAAAGTCTAATCAGAACTTATTACACATTTAACAATTTAATTAAATTAAAAGGAGATTTACAAACCTAACAAGTAATAAGTACCAACCACCTAACCATTATCCACAAACCTAAGAAGTCATTACACAACCACAAACCTAACAAGTCATTACACAACCACAAACCTAACAAGTCTACATTTAATCATTCACATCATCTTCTCAGTCTACATTTTTTCATTATGTCCATCAGAAACAAACCACAAATACCATTTAATCATTCACATCATCTTCTCAGTCTACATTTTTTTAATTTCAAAATTAATGATCGAACCATAAAGTAAAAGTTATTACACAACCACAAACCTAACAAGTCATTAAATATCAGTCTACATTTCGCAGGACACAAGCTCTATGTACAAATTCCATCTCAAGAAAACAGGACACCCTAAAGCTACCGTATAAGACACAAAAAATCTCATCACTGTAATCCCTAAAGCTACCATAAGACCATGAAATCATTCACAAGTAACAATTACTATAGCATTATTTACACTAAGTCATTCACAAACAACAATTAGTATAGCATTACCAAGCATCGGAAACACGAACAATCACAAGCACCCACCATCGTTAAAACAAAAACTCAAACCTAGAATTCTCAAACTAGCTAAAACTCAAAGATAGTTAAAACTCAAACCTAGAATTGACGACATGTACGCTAAAAGGAAGACAGAGAAGAAACACAAACCTGGTTTCGAGTTCGAATGGATTTCCAGACGGAGGAAGGAGGGATCGTCGTCGATTGAGAGAGAGAGAGAGAATTGGGAGACGCCGCGGATGATTTCTCCTTCGAACTCGTCTTTCCCCTACAAACACGAAGCATGCAATTAGAGATCAAGATTCTAATCGCACAAACGGAGGATAGAGAAGCAGCACATACCTGTTCTAGCTTCGATTGGATTTCCGGACGGAGGAAAGGAGAGATCGTCGTTGATTGAGAGAGAGAGAGAGAGAGAGAGAGAGAGAGAGAGAGAGAGAGAGAGAGAGAGAGAGAGAGAGAGAGAGAGAGAGAGAGAGAGAGAGAGAGAGAGAGAGAATTGGGAGACATCGCGGATGATTTCTCCTTTGAACTCCTCTTTCCCCTACAAACACGAAGCATGCAATGAAAGATCGAGATTCTAATCGCACAAACGGAGGATAGAGAAGGAGCACATACCTGTTCTAGCTTCGATTCGGCGGAGAACCTTCGGATTACACAAAGGATCGGCGTCGATTGACCGGATATTGATCGGTGGATCGATTCGGCGGAGAGAGAACGGTGGCGTCGAAAATGCCTTCGAGAGGAATCGAGAAACGGAGAGGAGAGAAATGACCTTCGATTTCCACGAAGACCCACCGCTTTCCCCTACCCCTTCGGTTACCAACCAAGCCCGGACACGTGCAAATTATGGACCACTTCGAAAACTTCTTAATTAACAAACGTCCCTCTTCTTTTCTTAATTATTCGTTTAATTTTTTTAAAAAATAACATAAGGACATGGCTTAGATACGCCGATAATCATGGCCTTAGGAGATGGTTCTTGCACTGTTCACGGGCCCCACGTGTCAGTGAGACCCGCGAACAGTGCAAGAACCCCATTTAAGAACCTTGGATAAAGATGCTCTAACGATATTAGGCGTTTTTTCCCTAGTTGACAATCCAACATATTTCAAAAGCAAAAAGTATAATGACTGACAAACTTGCACAAGATGTTCGAAGCTCCCCTCAACTATGAATCATTGTGAACCTACTATTCCAGTTTGGACGTCCGAATTAGTGTGTTCTATTGATTAGGATTTCTTTCTTTCTATTGCTGTAAAAAAACAACGCTAAACACACAAACAAAATCTGATAGGCTATTGTGGCATATTAGTGCATAAAAGAGTTGAATATTATACAGATCTCTGATGTGTTGTAAGAATCACATGTATTGTTTTCTTAATATGTGGTAACATATTTGCCAATGGCATCCTTATAGCCAAACTGCGGCCATTTCCTCTACCAAAGCATCCATGAAACACATGAGCAAAATTTCGACTATATATGTGAACTTGATGCTGTAACAAAGAAGAGAGTAAGATATAAGTTCATTCATCAAGAGTTTTGTGTTTATGTTAGCAGAGAGAGTGAGACATAATTTACATGGTTACATCCCGCATTTCAACCATAAGTTGATGAAACTTTATCAGTGTTTCATCATAAGAGCTACTAGATCTTGGAGAGGGATTGCACCCCGCCGAAAAATGAGCTCGGCCCAGGAGCCCAACCAAAGCTCAACTCGGCCCAAGCACACAGCCCATTGAGCTTGGTCCAGCTTATTAGGTCAAAATGACTTAAGGTCATGAAGATCTGGAAACGAGTATAAAAGAGGGACATTAGAGACCATGAAGGGTATTCATACATCACCATAGAGATTGACGGAGAACTAGGGTTTGTTTTATTTAGCTTTAATCTTGCTGGCTTGAGTCATCCTGACTCATTCTTCCTGAGTGTTGTCTCATTTTCTCTCTTTGGTTCACTCACATTGTAATTCATCCCTTGATTGATCAATAAAAACATCATTGAATAACTCACAATCAAGTTTTTTCGCCTCTTTAGAACCGATCAAACCTAAATTTACCAGTTGGCGCCCAACGAGGGGAAATATAAAGTAACGCTACGAATATCAACATGAGCGCTGAAGACTTGACCGGCGGAGACGAATCTACACCGGCCACCGAAGCTGCGACCATGATGGAAATGTTGAAAATCATCTTGGCCGTATTTCTCACCAAGAAGAAGTTAATAGAGCGACTAACGAGTGTCGTTCCTTCATAACCGTTGCAATCATGCCACTAGCTAGTAATGTCAGTGGACCTAGGATGATAAGAAGACAGCTTTCGAGACCAAAATCACTACGGCCAGCGGAGGAGAACAAATAACGAGTAAGTAACTTGCCGACCTTCGGAACTTGATGCAAGATATCAATTCAAAATCCACCAAGAAATGATTTTGTCTCGGTAAATCAAGTGTGTCGTAGCCGCGACTCTGAAAACCACCGTTATGAAGAGTATCACTGAGGTCAAATCTGGCAAACATACAATTTGCATATCCCGTCCAACTCCAGCGATACAGATCCCACCGACCATGTAACTGAGTTCAACATAACCATGGGACAAGTACACTTTACCAACGAAGAAAAGGACACCAGATATTGTCAACTATTCATAGAGAGCCTTTCCGGCCCCACCTTGTTACACTCACGAATGTTGACCATGTAGGTAGAACACCCCCCCCCTATTTCAATCCTTCCACGAGCGACAAACGAATGGTCTCTAAAGGGGGTCCAGGAAGATATTTGAAGATCCCATTACAATATCGCCGCACCAAATAAATAGACTGATTCCATATAGGGTTCCCTCCCTTGGCGCTCCTTGCATCGACGATATTTTTTGGCGCCTATTGCATCCACATCATTTTCTTTGCCTCCCCTCTCTTTATCAATGTTTAACTCGCCAATTAACTGTTGGCCATCTCCGTCTGCCCTAAATTCTTCCTCCTCATGATGGACCACACGGATCTGGTCAAAATCTAGCCAGGCAATATCCCTCAGAGAATCCTAATGGGCCCTTTCCGCGTACTCTGATAGACGAGAGCAACTTTAAGATCTCGGTTTGGACTAGAGAAAGTAACATTTTATTTTCTTCCTGAATACTTCTAAATCAAACAATAAACGGTGGCTGATCGGAATAATAACTCAAAAGTGAAAAGGAGTTTAAGATAGAAAGTACCTTTAAACTCAGAGAAAAGTGAAGAGATAAGGGTGAAGTAACCAATTTATAATGGAACGGCGAGACTTCCAAAAAGTATCATTAAGCATATTTCGCCTAGGGGACCGCCTTTTGATATGATCTCAAATTACCCTATGAGCAAGTTACTCTCTCAAATAAGAGGTTCAGTTGTACTACTTACGGATCAAATCCATAGGGAGCGTGGACGCACACTAGATTCTTAGATATGTAGATTAATCTAGGCAAGTAATTAAATAACAATAAACAATAAAGCAGTTGATTAGATGGTTGTAACAAAATATGAGAAAATAGCTAGATCTAGGGTTTCAGGTAATCAAGATTATAAAGATATAGAAGCTAAAGGTTTGTGTATGATATTATAGAACTCAAACTTTAGTGTATAGATATCCAGTTGTCGCATGTGAGTCTAATAATTATCTAAGTCCAGTTTCTAGCTCTCGCTAATGAACACAGAATGAGTTGTCGATCGATTGTAGGCGCTGAGCATCGATCGACGGCTACCTTAAATCAGGTTTATTGTCCTATTCGATTAGTTCACTAACTTCCTCGGCCAGATGTCACATGTATCTAGCAACCTAGCTCAAAAAAACAAATTCAGGGGAGGACCTACTGTCATAGTTGTCTACAATTCTAAGATCATGGTTCTAGTTAGCTACTCTAAAACACAAACATTAATAGCAATTCAGTTGATGGATATCTATATCACCTTAGCATAACCCTAACTAACCATAAATCTAACAAAGAGAACTACCCAGACATGACCAAAAAAACATGACAATAAACTGAATATAAATCATGAAATAGAATAAGGAATAAGAAACAATGGAGTTCCAATACAAATCTCTGAAGGAGTCTTAGATCTTTTCTCCAAATCAAACTAAAAAATTCTAAGAATGGAAAAGGTTATGAAAAGTAATGAAGGTGGTGGCTTTTGCGTAGGTGTGTTGCCCAAAAATAGCAAAACACCTAAATACTAGGTATTATGTCGTCCAGGAGTAATCTTGTATTTATGTGAAACTTCTGGGCTTTCAGTCGGTCACCAACAAGTCAACCCGTCTCTCGCTTCGCTGTGGATTGATGACAACAGAGTGTTGTCGATCGACACTCTTCGTAAATATCATTTTGACTTCTGATTCTTCGGCAGCTACGAGTTTCTTCATCATAAAGCCTCAAAATACTTCATAATCTCCACATTGCTCCAAAATATATCTTGACATGAAAATAGCCTAAAATAGACTCCAAACACATATAATAGTTTCTAAAGAGCATATATACTATGGTTAAAAACGGGTAAAATCCATAATATATCAACTCCTGTAGACTTTTTTTTGCTTGTCCTCAAGCAAAGAATATCTCTATTTGAAAAATGTTTGAAAACGCATGGACTAGCAAATCTTTAACTTACTACTATCCCCCTACTATGTTGTAAGCCCCATCAAATAAGTTCTAACCTCAGAGATACTTTATATACCATATCCTAGATTAGCAACCAAATCATTTCTACCAGAAACTTAGCTAATATTGTCTAACTCGCCCCTCTACTAACCTCATTTCTTGAATATAAAAGTGATGGTTTTACCTTGGGAGTATCGATCAGAGAACACATGGACTCTTACTTAAGTAAGTTTCTGAGCACGCATGTAGTCTCTTTTGATCCTTTTCTTCTCTCTTTCTCTCTTCTCTGAATCTTTTTAAAATGAATCAATGATGCTGCTAAAGTCTGTATTGTCAATCTTTTTTTTGTTTCTTTTTTATTTTTGACAAAGTGTAGGCGAATAGTGGGGTCATCGGTAATGTACATACCCCTCACTTCCACAATGTGTGATCATTCCTTTAAATCAGAATAATGAGGTCTTCGGTAATGTACCTACCGCTCTGCATCTCATAAAATCATCTCAATCTTTTCTTCTCTAGATGACGAAGAGAGAGAGAGAGAGAGAGAGAGAGAGAGAGAGAGAGAGAGAGAGAGAGAGAGAGAGAGAGAGAGAGAGAGAGAGAGAGAGAGAAGAGAGAGAGAGAGAGAGAGAGAGAGAGAGAGAGAGAGAGAGAGAGAGAGAGAGAGAGAGAGAGAGAGAGAGAGAGAGAGAGAGAGAGAGAGAGAGAGAGAGAGAGAAGAGAACCATAAACACACAGGTTTTTACCTTCCAGACTTGCAGGAGAAATCCAATCCACTGTATACCAAGAACCAAGACAAAAAAGAATAAAATCAAATTAGGATGGAGGTCAGCTTTGGTTCCTTTAAACATTCTCAACAAATGTGGATATGACTCGAAGGTGATCCACTTCAGTATCTCTAGTATATTCTAAAGTCAGTAAGTCTAATAATAGTGCTATAAAGTGGTTAGATAATAAGTAAAAGTTTAAAACTATCATAATCTTCTTTTTGACTCTATAAAACTTTTAATAAAAACCATAAATATAAAATTCAAAATAAAACACAATATCAATAAACCTCCCCCAAACTTAAACAACACTGCCTATAATGTTATTCAGCCTCATATTGATACGAAAGATAAATCAAAAGTTGAAATTTAACAAGGAAAATGCTTAATGCGATTTTTAATTTCTTTTAATAACATATTTTTTTAAAAGAAAAAATTATAGAATATACACATTGTCAGTAAATCTTTATTCAAAATAATTAATTGTTCATATATATATTTAAATCACATTAGGTAATTTCGTAACTTTTATTTAAGAAAAGAAGGAAGAATCTTTTTATAGATTATTAATGTTATAGTCAATTAAATGGGAAATATAATAATATTTAGTTAGACCAAAATAATTCTATAAATATTCTTATAGTCATTCTATTGATGATACATTTCATAAATCAAATGTTACAATGCTTCTCGAATAATATATACTAGGTTAAGACGCTCGCATTATGCGGGATGAAAATTATGTATACAAAATATTTTTATATATTTTTATTTATTTTGTGTTCATTTAAATATTATAAATAATAAATATATTGAATAATTGAGAAGCAAGTAAATATTATTTATATAATTAACCTAGAGTAATCACATAAATCAAAGTAAATAAATCAAAGCAATATTTTTATTTATTTTATATGGTATATAATTTAATTTAAATGATATTACATAGATACATAGTATATTTTAATATGAATATTTAATTGAATCTTTCGAGTTCCTACTCATATGATTTTTATTAACATTTGTATATTTGTTGTAACAAAAAATATTAAACCATTAACCACAAAATTTAAAATGCAAGATTTTTAATAATTTTAGTAATTTATAATCATTTTAAAAACCATATGAAAATTTAAAATTAAAATATTCAGGTCTCAGTACCTTTCAATACAAATTTTAAATTAACATATTTATGTATTTTTATATGGTATATAGTATTTATATATATATATATATATATATATATATGAATATCTATTAAACGATATTTCATATTCAAATGATTTTGATATATATATATATATATATATATATGAATATCTATCAAATGATATTTCATATTCAAATGATTTTGATCATTTCTATCTTGTTATAAAAGAATGTAAAACCATTGTTCACAAAGTTTTCATTGTAAGACTTTTAAAAGTTTTAGTAATTTATAGTCGTTTAAAAAAATTCAAAATATAACATATAAAAAATATTTTTTTTTTATTATATGTTTAATGTGATTGTTTAATTTTTAATCATATAAATTAAATAAAAATGATGGAGGACACAAAATCTATTATCAAGTCTTTATTATTCAAAATCGCCAATTTTCATATATATATATATATATATATATATATATATATATATATATATATATATATATATATATATATATGTAAATCATATTAGGTAATTTTGTATATTTTATTTAAGGAAAGAATGAGGAATATTTTTTTATGCACTACTTATCAATTTGATAGATACTTTAATAAAAAATTCAACATAAATTTAAATGGATCAATCTATTTTTTTTAAAGGATATGAGAATCATCCTAGTGACGACACATGGCTACATTCAAAGATTGTAATGCTCTCGATTATTGTATAAGGGATAAGAGATTTATATAGGATTTGTTGTTATAACTCATTATTTGCACTGTTTGGATTCATATTCGTGCTAGTATATGATTTTTTGTTAGCTCATTATTCTCTAGACCCAGGTTTGTTCTTCTTTGTTTTTGGCCTAATGTTTTTGTATTTGATTTTATCATTATAGTTATGATTGTTATCCTTACTTATGAGTTTTTTCTTCTTTATTGTTAGCATATTGTTATTGTTATTGTATATGAGTTACCGTTAATAATGATTGGTTTATAATATTTCTTCTAAGACCGAGTCTTTGTTTTAGCTTAACAATTTCAGTGATCGGAAAAGTCATAGAGTTACTCATTCAAGTTAGGTGAGTATATATATTAGAGTATAAACGATTTTTTGAGTTATTAAAACCTGGCTCATAACCAAATCCGAAAGTTTTTCAGGTGCAGCCGATTTTCAGATGATTTTCTATAACCAAACAAAACCCAAGTAAACTAAAACCGAACCAAAGTTTTATAACATCCAAATGGGAGAAAATTATGCTCCCAAAAACTTGGACTAGAATTGATCCCCAACCAAATCCGATTTGAGACATGAATGTCCACGCCTAGTAATGGGTAAGATTATTCTATTTGGAGTAATTTTACATTTTCATTTATTTTAGATTATGATATTTTTTATTTATGCTTTAGTTCTTTTATTTTATAACTCTTTATGTTATTTAATAATGAAAACAACACATAATTACGTTCAACACATTATACATCCATTCAGCTTCTCCATTCCAAGTCTATCTAAACCTTAGAGTCTAAACCAGCTAGCAAACTCAATCCAACACAAGACATTTTTCGTACCTTTTGTTTTTTGTAGCTCTTACATGGCATATAATTCGCTTATAAAATTTCAAATACAAAGATTGTTCAAAAATGAAACACACGAAGCATATTTAATTTTAAAGATTAGCCATAGAAAAGAAGTACTAAACTGAAAGTAAGCAATATAATATAAAATTAAAAACCATAGATAATAGGGGCTTATATCATTATTGAAGCACCACTTGGACGTTGACTTTCACATTATTTCATGTATGCATGTAATTTTTGTATCACTTTCTCAATAACTTGAATTTGAGACTGAAGTGATATTTTTCACACTATTTGACTTTTTGATGTAAGTATTAAAAGTAATAAGAAATATAAATAATTGATCAATGCTATTATTTTGTTTGACTTTCTTTATGTAAGTATTAGAACTAATACGAAATATAGACTATTGCATTATGATTGTGTTAATTTTATGGTAGTAGAAGATTAAATTTTATTGTATTAAATTTTTAAAATGAATTATATATGCATGTGTTAGTATGAAACTGTTTAGTATTTTCGAAGTTACATAACAATACATAGTCATGGAGATATGCATTTGGAAATACATTTGTAGTGATAGCATATGTGCATCGATTTCTTAGTTGAATTTAATTTTGATGCAACATACTTTTTTATACGAATTTAATTGAACTCATTATCTAAAATATATGAAGGTTTATATTTGACCAATGCATGTTTGGTGAGAAAAGTTAATATTAAGAGATGTGCTCTATAAGTACTACTAAAACTCTAATAGTTATCATAATCCAACACATATTATTATGTATGTTGCTTACTGTTTTTATTATTTTTTTGCAAAATAAATTTTAATTTTAGAGATCAACCAAATTTTCATGACTCATCCTCCTCTTCAAACTATTAAGAAAATATTTCATGTTTTCGACAATGAAGAAAAAATGGTTCATCTTTCTATTGCTAATAACAGTTTAGCCATCCATTTTTTGCTTGATCAATAAGAAAACCATGTGATACATGTTGGTTCAGTTCCAAGATGTTGTTTCATCCACTAGGATCGAGAAAGCGCACATTATAGATTGTTCAGCGATTATTTTTCAAAAACCCCAATTTACATTGATGTTATGTTCATAGGAGATATCATATGTTTTCCCTATGTTCCTTCGTATAATTGGTGTTGTTGAAAGTTATGACAACTACTTCACACAAAGAAGGGATGCAATAGATAGTGTTGAATTATCGTCTCTGCAAAAAATAATGGCCGCATTTGAGATGTTAGCATATGGTGTTCTTGCAGTGTTACAAGCACGTAAATATAGGTGAATCTACGGCAATCAAAAGCATAAAATATTTTGATGAGCGGATATATTTTCAGATAAATACCTACCGTTATCAACACCAAAATGATGTTTCTAGGCTTCTTTATATAGGTAAAAATAGGTTTCCATGAATGCTTGGCAGCTTAGATTGCATGCATTTGAAGTGGAAGACATGTACTACTACTAAGGCTGGAAAATTTGTTGGTTAAAATAGATCACCTACTATAATTCTTGACGATGTGACAGATTACGATATTTGGATATGTCATGCATATTTTGTAATGTCAAGCACAAATAGTGATATCAATGCTGGAGTCTTCTCACGTCTTCTCCAATCTTGCTTAAGATATTGATATGTCCGCTCATTATATCATTCAAGAAAAATACTATGATATGGGATATTACTTGTTTGATGGTATATATCCAAAATGGTCAACAATAATAGAAACTATTCACCAGCCAATGGGACAAAATAAAAAAATATTTGCTACACAAAAAAAGCTTGCAAAAAGAGATGTCGAACACGCATTTGGAATTCTCGAATCTTGTCTTCCAAAAAATCCCATCAGTGACCATACGGTGACACTTCACCCAATTTAGCACAAAGTCCTTTTCTCACATCTAGTAAGCACTTTGCGTAGATTGTTTATGGAAACTAGGAAGTCTTCAGAGACTCTATCATGCTTGATACTTGATACCAAATCCTCAAAATTTCAATTTGGATCATTGGATGCTCGTAAGGAAGACCATGAAAAGGATGCTGACCCACTAAAGTGAAGTACTCAGGTTCCAGATCGAATTCATTCTTTCAGAATTTTGGTGGAGATCGCAGACCTATTGGTGTAGTACTTACCAGGCATGTTGTAGTCTCTGACTGTCCTCAGGCGTTCAATCCCGGCATCCACAGAAACAGAGATTTCATCATGGATTGTATCCCCCGTGTTCATTAATCAATTAGCAGACCCTTTGGATATCGTATGATTTCTTACTCATCAGTTGTCAAGATCATCCGCATAGACATCTCTTCCTTATGCTGAATGGTTTTGAGTGTTAGGTTGGTGTCGGTCGACACTACTCGTCTAAAATTTGAGTTTTGTTCCGTCCCAATCAATACATGTTTCAACAGGAAAAGAGAAAGAACATAAAAGTAAACAGAAAAAAAATCTAGACTAGAATCTAAACTAAATATATTTGCAATAAGAAAGAGTCTCCAGCAATGGCACCAAATTTTATATACTCAAATTAACCTTAAGCTACTCTCTCAAATAAGAGGTTTGATGTAGCACTTAAATATCGAATCCAAAAGCACTCTAAGATTGCACAATGGACTTTTGTTTCGTATAAAGCTAGATAGTAAATGATGAAATGCAGCAAATGACAATAGTAAACAAGTCGGTTGTAAGTTACCAAGATGAGGGAGCATTAGACTCAGAGAAACTCGCATGCACTTCGGAAATGAAAACTAGATAGATTATCTGGGATTTAATTAGGAATAGTTCTCGAGCTAAAGTTCAAAGCAATAATCAATTAACATAGTAGAATTTCAACTCACTTTGGGGATTCAATTATTCCAGACAAGCAATAAAATCAAGTTTGATTAGTTCACTAAACTCATAAACCAGCTCTCGCATCAAATAGTTATTTAACTCATCTATGTTCATTTCAGGTAATTAATCATGCTCTCGCATATCGCAATTATCCTAGGATATAGATTCATGATGATTAATCATGAACTAGCTTTAATAACAAGTTAGACGAAGAGTCGAATGATTACCCTAACAATCCTATCAAGTCTAACAATCCATTAGCCTTTGAAGAACCCTAAATCTAGCAATGGGATTACTCAGACATGATAAGAAAAAACACAAATCAATATCTGAATAAATTTCATAATAAATAGAACAGAGTAAGAAAGTGGAGTTGAAAATCCTATCTTCAACAAGTGTGAGTTTGGATCTTTCTCTCCAATAAAGCCCTAATCTCTCTCTAACAAAGAGTAGTCTCTGCACTCTCAAAAACCTAGAATATAGTCTAAACACACAATCAAGTAAAACTTTTGGGCCTTTCTACAATATCATCTAAGTCAGGTTTCTCTCGTGAAATATGGACGGTGTCGAGCGACACCAACGTCAGAAATCGACTCCAACTTGATCTTCTCGATTCATGTTCCAAAAGGCTCCAAAATGCTCCAAAAGCTCCAATATGTACCTAGACCTACAAATGCACTCAGTCTTAAATGAATCAATGCATCTGCATGCAATATAGCATGACCCCATACTGGAATTGAGAGCTTTGTTCTCAATATCATCGGTCTTGCAACCAACTACAACCGTTTTATCAAGGACCCATCCATGTCATTTTGTGTATGAACATGGAGAACTGGATGCTCTACATTAATCTCCACTGACATACAATAATCATTAAAGAATTGCAATGTAAACTCACCAGCATTATTAAGTCTTGCTTTCTTAATGGCATATCATGAGAACTGGGTTTTCAGCTTTATTATTTGGGCAATGAACTTTACGAAAGCCAAATTTCTTGTCGTCAAAAGACATACATTTGATCATCTACTAGATGTGTCAATCAATACCATAAAATACTTAAACGACCCGCACGTGGGTGGATCAGCTCACATATATCAACATGAATTCTTTCCAATAATATTGGTGATTCATGCCCAACTTTTGCTAGTGATTGTCGAGTAGTAAATTTTCCTTGAGAACATGCATTGCATGTAAACTCGCCTGTTTTCAAAATTCTCTTGTTTTTCAACGGATGGCTATTATTGCACTATCTTTCTCATCATGACTGAACCAGGATGTCTTAGCTTATCATGCTAGACTTTAAAAGTATTAGTAAACTTCAGGTTTAATGTGGTATATGACTCAATCATGTTTATTTTTGTACAATATAGTCCAAAGGATAACATTCTTAACTCTTCCAATATATGTTTCCGCTCGGACTTAATGCAAAGATATTCAATGCCATATTTCCTTATAGTCTCAATATGATATCCGTTTCTCCGGATATCTTAAAACTTAACAAATTTCTATGAGACTCGGGGGAGTATAATAATAGTTATTTTAATTTTTTTCCCATTCAGCATTGACAATTGACTTTTCCAGAGCCCTTAATAATCTTTACACTACTAGATATTGTGCTTACGCTTCCAGCGTAATCTTTTATTTTAATACTTGAAAAATAATTCTTATCTTTAATTATCGTGTGCATTGACACACTATCTGTTAAACACATATCTCCATCCATAGTCTCAAAGTCAGATATTTTCTGAATTTAAAATATTCATAAAACATGTATTAACATAAACATTAAACATGAAACATAACATATATCTTACAACAAAAAATATAGATAATATGATACAATAAAACTTATATCACATCAATCTTATATCACTCATCGATTCTCTCTGAATCAACTAGAAAGTCTGACACGTCAAGATGAGTATCATCATTTAACCTATGAAAGGATGACTCGGGTTCATCAGATATGAAGTTTGTTTCACTTCCTTTCTCTTTCGCTTTTTGGGATTCTTTATACAGATCGACTAAATGTTTTGGCATACGACAACCACGTACTTAATGTCCTTTCATGCCGCATCTATAGCAAACCTTTTATGTTTGCCTTTTTAT
Source organism: Moricandia moricandioides (assembly GCA_905132885.1). NCBI lineage: Eukaryota > Viridiplantae > Streptophyta > Magnoliopsida > Brassicales > Brassicaceae > Moricandia > Moricandia moricandioides. Next base: position 156,520 of record CAJHQQ010000226.1, read on the forward strand.
CATCCCGGTCTCTTTCATTTTCGTGGAAGTTCTTATTATTTTTTCATCACACGAAAAAAATCTTCTTTCTCGTCCTCTTCCATGACCATGATAACGGTTTCGACCACATCCATGTCCTCGTCCTCTCCAATTATCATAATTGGACAATGCAACATTCGCTTCAGGGAATGAAGCAGACCCAGTGGGACGAGCATGATGTTTTAAAGTCACAAGTTGATTATTCTGCTCGAGGACTTGCATCAAATCCGAATAACAGGTATACCCATTCACCTGGTATCGTTGCTGCAAGACTACATTTCCAGGATAGAACATGGAGAGAGTTTTTTCAATCATATCATAATCACTTATTTTTCTCTCTACATAACATTATCCTAGATGTAATTCCGAACATCACAGAATTATATTCACAAACACTTTTGTAGTCCTGGAAACAGAGATGATCCACTCGTGTTTAGCTTTCGGTAAGATCACATATTTATGGTGATTATACCTCTCTTTTAGTGACTGCTAGAGGTCTGTCGGATCCTCTTTCGTAATTATTCATCCTTTAAACCATCATTTATATGGTGTCATAAGAATCTCATGGATTTAGCCTTTTTCTCATCCGACACCGTTTTTAAATTATCGATGGTTTTCAAAAGCTCGTTTCCTCTCAGGTGCATCTTTGCACTCACTGCCCAAGTCATATAATTATTTCCCGTAATATCAAGGGCATTTATTTCGAGTTTTGTCAAATTCAACATGATAATTGTATTCATAGAATAACATATATTAAAATATGATAAAGATGGGAATTTAAATGTATAATTTAAAGGCAAAAATTAAAATCATACACTTAAATTGTAAAATTTAAAGAGCATAAATAAAATCGGAGGCTTAGCCTTCTACATGATCTGAAGAGCCATAGTTTTTCATATTGATCATTTTAAAGAGGCAAAGCCCTTCATATGGTCCGAGGAAACAAAACCTACCATTTTGATCATTTTTTTCAAGGTTCGAGGAGACATAGTTTGCCAACTTTTTCTTTTTATTCAAAGTCTGAAGATATATAATCTTCCATTTTGATCTTTTCTTTTTATTCATAGAGGCAAAGTCTACCACGTGTTTCTCTGATCGTGAAGGCATATCCTATCTTAACAATTAGTCGGGGAAGACAACGCCTATCATCCCGAAAAATAAATGGAGAAGGTCTTGCCTCACACTCCAGAACACTACTAAAACTAAAATTATTGAAAGTATTGAAAACATAAATTAAATTTTACCTCATGTATAACTTTGTTTGGTGTAAGAGTCTCGTGCTGATAACGTGTTATGAATTATATAGTAAGGCTAAGCTTATATTAGATACTAGATTCAGTACACCTAAAAAGGTGAAATCTTCTTTCGTTCTCACCTTTTCACACATCAAGAATCAATATGTTAAGTAAAAAAGTTGTTTGATATGGTCCCATTAGATCATATCGTGAATATACAGTGTTCTCATTGCTTGCTTTTATAGTTTTGAAACATTTTTTCCCTATGGCAGAAGTTTTGCATTACTTAAAGAAGATGTCAGTTTCTCCTCAACCGCAAGAAGTCTCAAGATCAATATGGACATGCTCAAAATATATTTCGAGTTATTTTATTAGGTTTTATAATCATATCCTGATATTTAATGTGTTATATATCCACTGAATAAAAATGCAGACGTTTATACTTGGAGCCGACATCAAATTATGAACCTTGTTCATGGGGATCGGGAATGTCAAGACATAATTGCTTTGTTGTTTTTGTTAAAATTACTTTTTATTTTGATTTTCCATTCTTATAGATAACAATTACCATTAAGTTATTTGACATATTGCTAATTGCTAATTTACGTTATTATTCAGTTTCTACCTTTTTATAATATTTACCATTGATTAAGTTATTTTACATATTGTTAGTTTACGATATATCAATTTTTGGTTTTGGAATTTTTTGTGTTGATATAATTTAATGGTTTTAAATTCTATATAGACATTTTTATATAATGACTTATAGTTTCAGTTTTTATATATTATGGATTTGAAAATAAAGTGTTTTTAATTTATATAATTATAGTTGTGTAAGTTTTGCATCTTTTTAAATTAATTAGTGTTTTGTTGATTTTTATGTTAAATTTGAAATATTATTACAGGTACTAATCTAATTAATTTATAATATTTTTAATTTTGTTAAATTACCATATATGATATTGATTTCTATTTTATTTTGAAAATAAATAACTTTTGTAAAAAATTTTCATTTGTTAAATTTATATTAAATTTGAATTATTATTAAATACATTAATTTTATTTATTTATAATATTTTTAAATTTGTTCATTTACCATATATGATATTGCTTTCTATTTAATTTTGAATTTTTTTTTGGAAATTTTGATATTTTTGAAAATAATAAACTAAAATATTGATTTGTCATATTATGATTGGAAGCTTAAAATCTTATGTGGACACTCTAAATGGCTTATAGGCACAACTTTTATATAATATAGATTTATGTGTATAAAGAGAAATAAATAATGTGAGAATGAGAAGAGAGATACGACGTGAGAGAGATGAGTGGAAAACAGGTTGTGTGTTTATTTGATATGACAAGAGAGATAAAAACAACATACAAAAAAAAAATCTTTTTATTTTATTTGCATTGAAGTAACTCTACTATTTATACTAGATGAAAATGACTGACACATATTTTCACAGTTACGCTTAAATAGACATGTATAATGATAATTAAGATCAAGTGTCTTAATCATACGTAACATATTTTATATTCCTGTATATATATTTTTTATTTTTCATTTATTCCCTTGAAAACAAACGTATTTTCATTTTAAAGCCCATATACACTAGTTGGGCATAGAACTGGGCTGAACAAGAAGACCCAAACTACTAAAATCGATCAAAACCCTAAGTATAATTTTCTACTCTCAAGGGCATATGAGCCTCGTTTCTAATTACCTCCATTTTACTCTCTCTTCTTCTGCGTGCCTCTGTCGAATAAACCATAGAGATTCACTCCTTAAACCCTAAACCATGGCTGACGGACTCGTCTTGAAAGGCACCATGTGCGCCCACACCGACATGGTCACAGCCATCGCCACCCCTGTTGACAACTCAGACATGATCGTCACTTCGTCCCGCGACAAGTCAATCATCCTCTGGAAACTCAACAAGGACGAGAAATCCTACGGTGTCGCTCAGCGCCGCCTCACCGGTCACTCTCACTTCGTTGAGGACGTTGTTCTTTCCTCTGACGGACAATTCGCTCTCTCCGGGAGCTGGGACGGCGATCTTCGTCTCTGGGATCTTTCCACCGGCTCATCCACTCGACGTTTCGTGGGACACACGAAAGACGTCCTCTCTGTGGCTATCTCCACTGATAACCGTCAGATCGTGTAGGCTTCTCGTGACGGTACGATCAAGCTATGGAACACACTTGGAGAATGCAAGTACACCATCTCCGACAAAGGTGAGGGACATAAGCAATGGGTTAGTTGTGTTAGGTTTAGTCCTAACACGCTCGTGCCTACAATTGTATCTTCTTCTTGGGATAACACCGTGAAGGTCTGGAATCTCTCGAACTGTAAGCTTAGGAACACTCTCACTGGCCACTCTGGTTACCTCAACACTGTGGCTGTGTCGCCTGATGGTTCGTTGTGTGCAAGTGGTGGGAAAGATGGTGCGATATTGCTTTGGGATTTGGCTGAAGGGAAGATGCTTTACTCTCTTGAGGCTGGCTCCATCATTCACTCTCTTTGCTTCAGTCCCAACAGGTACTGGTTGTGTGCAGCGACTGAGAAGAGCATTAGGATCTGGGATCTTGAGAGCAAGAGTGTTGTTGAGGATTTAAAGGTCGATCTTAAGGCTGAGGCTGAGAAATCTGATGTATCTGCTGGAACCGGAAACAAGACAAAGGTATAATGATTGATTTCAAGTATTGTCTTTGTTGAACTCATGTGTATTTTGTAGATAACACGAATGCATTTTGATTTATTAATTATCTGTCTTGTGAGTAAGAATAGTGTACCTTAGATTAGTAACATACCTTGCTTAAGTTAGCTCTCTTATTTGTTTCTAATATGGAATGCAAAATGCAGGTGATCTATTGCACGAGCTTGAACTGGAGTGCAGATGGAAACACATTGTTCAGTGGATACACAGATGGAGTCATCAGGGTTTGGGGTATCGGTCGTTATTAGAGAGACCAATTCCCTAAAAATGTTTCACTAATCTCTCCAGTTTTTAGATCGGCTCTTCTGTGCTCAAGTGTTTTTGAGATTGATTTTTTTCTCTATTTCCAGAAACACTCATAAGCAAGATATTGATCCATTGATTCGCTTTTTTTGGTTTGTTTTTTTACACACTTGCACGGTTGCACCACATAGAAAATTTCAAACGGATGGAAGATAGTAAAGAAATCTAAAAACGGAAGGCATATATGTTACCTTACTTGGAAAACTTAGCTACGTTAAAACTTTTACACGAAGCCCCATAGACTATTAAGGTAGTCACGTTCCACCTCTCCAAATGTGATTCCGCACTGGTCATGTGTTCCTATTCTTTACTTTGTCCTATGGCATGTGAACAAGAGTAACCACAACATTTACAAATCCAATAACGAAATCAGGAGTCATGAATCAAGTGATGCCAAGTTGGATTTTAAGCTGCAACAAGAGAGAAATTCCTGCTAAGTTACAAGGGAATTGACTCGAGCATTAAATCTGATCCAGGGTGATTTTGAGCATGACTTTAATGTGTAATCACAGTTCAAAACTTATGAACTTCATGCAAGGCAACCAGGCATGACTCAATAATTGAAAATGATCGTATTTCTTATTCCATCTATTAAGTCCTAAATCCTCAACTGTACAGTGCAAACAAACAAAAAAATAACTGAGCAGTGAAATTCTTCAATTGCTATATTTTGTTCATATTTCCAAGACCAAGTATAGTTATGACAAAATCTGATGGCTCCACAAGCCGAACTACATGTCCATTACATATCTTGCTTGTTTTCTGGATAAATCAGTCAGAGAGTTTTTTTTTTAATTTAATAAAATGTTAAATTTGATTCAAAAGAAAAATGTACTTTTTACATGTGTAACTTCAGAGCCTTTACTTTTTTAAATGAAACATGGAATGAATAACACTCTGAGGAGAACTATCAAGGTGAAGGGAGGGCTCCCAACCACTGTTGGAGCACATTCTGAAAGTGTTGATCCATCTGCCGATAAATCGACAAGAGATGATTGCAGAGGAGTCTGTCTGTAACGTCCCGATCTCCTGCCGTCCGACCGGGATTTCGATCGGGTGTTGTGGACACGCGTCTACTCATTTTCGACCACCTAATGTGTCCCATTATTGATCCCATGAGTCATCAGACGCATACCTTCGATCAAATACCAACTCAACCAAATCAATATACTTCTACGTACAATCCTTCACACAAGAACATAGAAAGGAGGGAATGAGTAAATGGGTTACTCAGTGAAGCGAACTCTATACTGCTTAATGTGAAACGAGAGCTGGCTAGCCATTACAACTAATCAATCAAATGCATCATACGATAACACACAACATCATTTCCATACGTTTTCTATCAACCTAGCGAACACGCAATAGATTGAACTCAATCACTGCTACAACATAGATTCGACTCAACTCAATGACTCAACAACTCAACTCGACACCAATCATCCTAGCGTAAGGACCTATGGCCCGCTCACGGACGTCCCACCTCGTGTCGGCCTAACCAAAGAGGTCTTACGTGAACCACTGCCTCCCAGCTTCCTAAATGACTCTATGAGTTGCAGCTCGCTTGCCCCTTCTAGCTCTGTCTGCCACCCCAGTCGTAATAGCCATATTTATGCCACGACTCGACATGACTCGATCTTACGGCATCCTTCATTTTCTATCCCACATCTCATAGTAGGAACATTTTCTATCACGCATCTAGCGGTAGGCACATTTTCTACCCCACATCTCGCGTAGGCTGAACTCATCACATTAACTTCCTGCGGGCACCTCATGTTAGGCTAGTGTCCCGCGAGTACTCATCACATCTCATTCTAGATGCCACCCGTTCTCGGTGTCTCAATCAATACACTTTCACAATAACTCATTACTCATTCTTATTCACATTCTCATTCTCATTAACCTTAACACATTCATTAGACGCCACATCTTCTCGGTGTCACATACATACTTCACTTTACAACATTACATACATACATTCATGATACCAATTGTAACATCATACCAATTGTAACATCCACTATTAACCTATGTGTGCACTTCTTTCTAGCAACCTCGCTTTCATCATCATTCATCAATAACCACATAACAACCAATCACACAAGCAATCATTCATCCACATCAACACAAGGCAGTCCATTAAGTCCTTTAAACAGTGTGAAGATTCTTATGCATCATGATCCATTCATCTAACAACCTAACCCCCATTATGATCAATCAACTTAAATTTCAAACAATGACTATCCAAACCCTAATTCCAACGTCAACCAATATAAAGATCATGAGAAGAAAACTGGGTTCGAGTCACCTCAGCTTAGAAATAGATCTGGAGGTTGGGATCTAGAAAACGGGAATATGGATCGACGAGAATCCAAAAAATCCAATCAACACACCACTCGGTCGGCAGCTCATGGAAAGGAGAGAGAGAGAGTCAGCGAGGAGAGAGAGAGAGGGGAGAGAGAGAGGAGAGAGGAGAAGAGAGATTGACGGCTAGGGATTTCGTCTCTCGGGAATTCTTTGCAGAGCTTCGCTTCAAGTTTCTGATGGGAGAAAAGAGAAGGGGGATGCCTCTATTTATAAGAAAGGTAGAAGGGGAACCCTAGGTTTTCTCTAAAGGGTCATAGAGAAACTCTTTTCTCTTTTTTAAAAAAATGGGTCTCGGTTTTGGGAAGTTACACTGTCAATGAGTTTGTATAGAGTTGTGGCCGAGCTCGGACGCTCCCCATGTTTGTGATCACTCCTTTCCCTCCAGATATCTGTTGTATTAGAAATTAAAACTCTACCAGTGGTAACCAGTCTGATGTGTAGTCATCCCCTCAGTAAGGTACCTATAAGCTTATGCCACACCTTTGAAGCATAATTGCATGAGAAAAAAACAAGATGATCCCGAGATTCCTGATGTTGATTACAAAGGACACATGTTGTGTTAATCCCAGAAAGGACACATGTTGTGTTAATCCCAGCGTTCCATTGAGCTATGTGATCCCTTGTTGCAAACCGATTCACCTCAGCCAGCCATCCAAGCACATAAGCGAAACTTTGGAGTCACATGACTGAACCAAATTCCTTTCGACTGATAAATGATTTTACTTTATGCTAATCAAAATAGTATAGATGAGTGTCAATCCAATCCTAAGTGATCATGATGCAATGAGAATACAAGTATGAGCTTAATCTAAGTGCAATCGGTTTTTAAATGTGAAATGAAGTAACGAGAGAACACATGAGTAAAAACTAGAATTATAAATCAATTGGGAAACAAAGAACCCATGGGAAGGGGTATTTACTTTGGGTGACTAAGATCTAACTTAGAATGTTAACACTACAATCATTCCGGTTCTACTAGTCTAGATGCACCATTAAACTAGTTCTTTATCAAGATAAAAGTTCATTTGCTTTCAATCACTAAACATCAAATGTCTTTGGTCTAGTTAAATCAAGCAATCATTAAGAATAGGTCTATTAACTATCTAAACTTCCCTAACATCAATTGTCATTGGTTAAGCAAGTAAAGAGAATTATCACTTTGGTTCAGACATTTCATCGAACACCTTTCGGGTATAAACTGTCTAAGGATCTAGATCAAAGTGATCAAATCTAATTTAACATTAGAGACAAAAGATAATCATAGAACATGAATGACCTAACATTAAACTCTCTAATCTATCACTTAATCACCCTATATCACCCTAACCCATGAATCCTAAAGGTAACTACTCACTAGCGAACATGATGAACTCAAAAACCATAGATGATTTAGAGTTAATCATGTCTAATGATCCATAATAATCAGTGAAACAAAAATAAGAAGATCAAAGAGGATTAAGGATTCAATCTACAAATTTGATAAAGGATTTTACTCTATCCTAATCAAAGTAGTGTATATGAGTGTCAATCCAATCCTAAGTGATCATGATGCAATGAGAATACAAGTATGAGCTTAATCTAAGTGCAATCGGTTTTGATGTGTGAAATGAAGTAACAAGAGAAAACAGGAGTAAAAACTAGAATTATAAATCAGTTGGGAAACAAAGAACCCATGGGACGGGGTATTGACTTTGGGTGACTAAGATCTAACTTAGAATGTTAACATTACAATCAATTTGGTTCTACTAGTCTAGACTCACCATTAAACTAGTTATTTATCAAGATAAAAGTTCATTTGCTTTCAATCACTAAACATCAAATGTCTTTGGTCTAGTTAAAGCAAGCAATCATTAAGAATATGTCTATTAACTATCTAAACTTCCCTAACATCAATTGTCATTGGTTAAGCAAGTAAAGAGAATTATCACTTTGGTTCAGACATTTCATCGAACAACTTTCTGGTATAAACTATCTAAGGATCTAAATCAAAGTGATCTAGATCAAAGTGATCAAGTATAATTTAGCCTTAGAGACAAGAGATAATAATAGAACATGAATGACCTAACACTAAACTCTCTAATTTATCACTTAATCACCCTAGATCACCCTAACCCATGAATACGAAAGGTAACTACTCACTAACGAACATGATGAACTCAAAAACCATAGATGATTCAGAGTTAATCATGTCTAATGATCCATAATAATCAGTGAAACAAAAATAAGAAGATCAAAGAGGATTAAGAATTCAATCTTTTTCACCAAAAGTAATGTGTTTCTCCAGATAAAAACCAGAGTGTGGCTTCCATTAGGTTTAAAAAGCATAAATAGTAGTTTAAAAACAAACCGGTCGACCCAACAAACTTAGGCCAACCCGTAAAAAATAAGGTTTCTACGCCCCTAGCGACCTGTCCATCCCGCTACCATAAGGTCACTAGAACACTTAGTCGCCACCGAGTTTCAAAGGCTTGTAGCGACCTGGCTTGGTCGCTACGGATGGTCGTAACGGCATCTGCGTTTCTTCTGTGGGTCTGTAGCGACCACTCCTGGTCGCTACGTCTGGGTCGCTACACCACTCGCAGATTGCGTAGCGACCATGCCTGGTCGCTACGCTGTGATCGCTACACCACTTAGTCGATTTTTTTAATGGGGAACTCTTCTAGCGACCATGTTTGGTCGCTACACTCGTGCCAGACCTCATTTTTTTCCCAAACTTCTCTTTCTTAGCCTTAATTGCCTTCAAACTCACCAATAGAGAATTCCAATACCTGATATAAACAAATGCAATGCAATGCAACCTAGACATGTCTAAATGTGAGTCTAAATGATGAAAATGTGCAAGGAAAGGTGATCAAAATAATGTAAATATGTGAGATATCAACTCGCCCAAACTTATTTTTTACTTGTCCTCAAGTGAACTTTCAAGAACAAGCAAGGGAGAGAGGTTTGAAGTTGAGAGCTCATAACCAAAAGATACACTTCCTAGCCTTCAACATCACATCCTAGGCAAACATAGCAAATAGCATGAGCAAACTCTCTTAGTACACTCTATCTTCTCAAGGCCTAACAAGACTCTTATGCCTCTACACTAGATGCAATGCTCATCAACCAACAAGTCTCTATACCAACTCCCACATTCATTGACAAATTAACAAAGCGAATCCTTGCTAATGGAAACTTGATCTCAATCACTTGGCTTGCTAAGTGGAAATAGTTTAATTAGGATAGAAGAAGGGTTCAAATTCTCTGGTGACTTACAGTCAAGAAAATGAGCTTGAATATTATGCAAAATTTATCTAAGAAAAGGAGCAATTCATGCATACAATGGTTTGTTCTCATCATTCTACCATTTTCCAAACACTTTCAAACCTCCTCTTTCTCTTGGTGCTAACCTTATCCCATTTTTATCCAAAGACCCAAAAGGACACTCTTTCTCACTCATCAAATGAACTATTTCTTTTTCTTTTATTTGAATCAACTAGGGATATCTTTTTCTTTTGTTTTCCTACTTAGCTCCATTCTTTTCTTTTTGTTTTCCCCAACCTTTTATTGTCTCTCTTTTTTTTAAACATATTTTCCTTTTCTTTTCTTTTCTTTTCCTATGGGGTTTTGCTTAATGTACCTAGAGCTTTTATTTTCTTTTTATTTGATCCCTAGTGGCCATCTTCTTTTCATCTCTCTTTTAGCTCATTCCTTTTACTTATCTCTCACCTCAAAACCCAAGAGAAAATCTTATGAACACAAACACACTTCTCATTCCTAAATGCTAGCTCAAAAGAGGTCATATAGCCAGCCAAAGATGAGAACAAGCCAATGTTGCTCCCAATACTCTCAAGATTTTACACATGACAAGCTATCAATAAAAGGTCTCACTCAAGCAAATTTAATTAAGGTCTCAAAGAATGGTAAGGGTTAAAGGGTAAGGATGTGACATTTGGGTTTTCAGAGAGTGGTACAATTGATAGAGATAAACCCAAATGTCTATAAGATCCATGATCAAGTATACAAGAGTCCATAAGAAAGGTAGATTAAGTTCATTAAGCCCTAGTTCATTTTGGAGTTGGTTTCAAGAACAATGTTAATCTCAACAAACAACCAGTTTCGAGAAGAGTTTTCAAGGCTCGAAGCTTGCAAGTCTTTCAATATATGCTTAAGCTACTTGTTATGTTTAACTAGGGTGTCATTTTGAGTTCTAGACATGTGTTCTTTACGAGGTAATAACATCCTTGCTCCCTATGCAATATTAATGCAATTTATATGCTATAGACTTAATCTTAATGATGAAATGATGCATCCTAAATGATTCTTTTTTTTTCTCTTTTTTTGGATTTTTCAATTCGAATAACTATATACAATACAAGACTCAATGCAAAAAGGCAAAATAAACATGGTTAAATACTTGGCACCTCCCCCAAACTTGAATAACACAATCTCTGTGTAGCCAAGAGAGAAAGAGATACCGAAAAGAAAATGAATATTTACAATGATAGAGGTATGGAGATACCTTAAAATGAATCGGAGGCAGTGGCCTCCTCGTCCTTGCTTCCTCCATCGTCGTCGTCACTCTCTTCTATGTCTTGCTGGTTGCCTATCTCAAATCCTTCGTCTTCTTTGTCGAAAGTGTCCATAGAGGGAGATTCATAATCGGATTGTCCACGAACAGGAGGGTTTCGCCTCTTATGGAGCTGAGCATTGTATGTGCTTGAACTCCCCCTTCCATGACGAGGCTGGCGGCGAGGCTCTAGGGAAGAGGTCTCGGCCATGATGAGGTCTTCTGCTTTACAGCCTCATATCCCTGCTTTAACCAGAACATCGGTGACTCTGTTCATAAACCTTTCTGAGGATGCATAATTCGTTTTTATTGTCTTCTTCAGCGCTTTGTATTTAGCTGACAGCTTGTGAATGGTTCTATCCTGGATCCTGTTCCATCCCTCAAGCTTCCAAATGTACTCGTGGTCATTGCGCAAAGGAACCTTTAGAAGGGCTCCAGTGTGGGGCGTGAAGTAATAGTGGGAAGGGCCATAAAGTGTGTGTTCCTCCTCTTGAATCTCAGGTGCATCTCGTGAAGTGGATGATGGGATAGGTGCTGTAGTAGCAGTGGCAGCAGCAGATGAAGATGGACCGGCAATTGATTGTCTCGATGTTCTCATGAGATTCGGGACGGTGTCAAGTGGACCGTGTGGGCCAAGATGGAGATCTGTAGGGATGTCAAATGAGATTTTGTGCTTGCTACGGACCATGAGAACCCACGGGTTTGGTAGGAGAAGCTCTATGTGCTCAAAGTCGATGGAGAAGGAATAGACATGCTTTCCTTGAAACATCCCTGAAAGATATTTGGTCCTCTTCATGTAAGGACCATCCATGTATAAAGGGGCCTGAGGAGTCTCACTATGGAGGGGGACTCATGCGGCTTTGAGCAGTGGTGTGATCAGGCCGTCGATGCTCAACTGAGGTGTGCTATCATGGTTAGTCCAAGCCCAGTCCTGGTAGTATTTGAGTCTCCTCATGAAGAAACCCACTCGCCCAAAGTCTGCGGAAATATCTTCGTCATCAGTGTAGAATGCATCTCGCCCAAACAATGGTATAAGCCCCATGGACATCATTGTCAACTCATCGTCCAAAACATTCCCAGATTCTTGTCGGGCAAAGAGAGTGTTGGCTAAGATGTGGTGGACATATCTGATCACAGGGTTTCGAATGTTAGAGTTCTTGTTTCTTTGAGGATCATGACCAAACCCTGCGATAAGAGGCCAGACCCTGTCGGGGATGTTTTAGTTCTGAGGAAGATCGTTGTGCTTGTTATCCTTGAACCCCATGATATCACTGATCTCCTTGTAACTGAGTTTGTAAAGCTTCCCTTTCACCTTGAATTGGATTCTTCCAAACCCAAATCCATCGCTAAGGGGCGACACTTCTAGTGATGATAGGAAGTATCGTGAGGCTTCTTCATACATAGGCTGGTCTTCCATTGTAAGGAGGGATTGGATTCCCATGCTCTCCAGTATCTGAAAGAATCCATCGTAAAGCCATGTTTCCTGGAGGAATATCGGGCAGGGAAATCTCGTTGGTGCCAATGCAAGATCGTTCTGGAGGTGACTGAACAGCTGGGATTTTGTTGGGATGACTGATCTATCCCTTTCCTTTGTTTTGCCTTTCCCTTTGCCTCTCCCTTTTCCTTTGGATTTCTTAGCCGGTCTTGGGGGAACCTCATCTTCAATATCAGTTGGGGCTTAAAGACCCTCTTCGATCTCTCTCTCGATCTCTTCATCTTTCTTTCTTTCTCGCTCAACCTCATCTTCAGTCCTCTGTGGTGCGGCTTCTGGTGATTCTCTTTGATCTAGTTCTCGCCATTGGTACCTGAAATTAAACACTATAAGTAGTATGAGGACAATGTCGAGAGGTTCCAGATATCACAAATAGCCAACTTAACATATTGATTGAACAATTAAAGTTATACAAAACAAGGCATATCAATCTCAGTCCAAGAATCAATCTTTCACCAAAACAAGTGCTAAATGAATTAGAGTAAAGTGATCTCTTGACAGTAGTTATAGAACACTTGATTGGAACCAATCCAAGCAAAACTATCAATTTTCCCCAAATTTTTATTTCTCAAGAACACCAAGACCCTAATTCCTAAATTCTCAATTCACACTCATCTACTACGAAATTTATCAATCCAAAGCCACAAACAAGCATATAAGAACATGAATAACTTGTTTTCAACAGAAAATTGGACATGCAACAACTTTTGAAAAGTTGGAAAATTTTCCATGAAGAAAAATCAACCCGAAAATTTCATATTGTTGCTTGATTGAGTGCCAAGATGGAAGATATGGGTTTAGGAGGCAATTTCGAGTTGGTAGCAAGTTAAACAAGTGAATTTGGTGGAGAATTGGGGGAATTTGGTTGTTGTGTTCTTGAGAGAGTTTTTGTTTTTCTTTTGGGAAAGAAGAGGGGAAAGTGAAGGGGTGAGAAGGGTTAAATCGAGTGGAGGGGGGAGTGGTTCGGTTTTGGTCTGATTAGACCGGATTAGAGTAAAAGAGAAACTTACCTGGGCCATGTAGCGACCTGGCTTGGTCGCTACGGATGGTCGCTACGGCATCCGCAGAAACTCCTTGACCCGTAGCGACTTCATTTGGTCGCTACGCCTGGTCGCTATGAAACTCGCAAATTTCGTAGCGACTTTCTGTGGTTGCTACGATTTGGTCGCTACGACCCTTAGCCGGATTTCATCTTAGAAATTGCCAAAAATAAAATAAGTTAAATATCACTTTGCAAAAATACACATTATCAAAAATATATTAACATTTGGGTTTACACTTTAGTGATTATTGTTTAGGGTTTAGTGTTAAAAGGGTGTGGTTGAAGTTCTAATTTTTTATAAATATTTAAATAATTAACTAAGTCTATTTTCATCAAAAAATTAAGGTATTTTTGCAAATAATCATTCATTAAAGGTAAATTTGCAAAGTGGTATTAAACTAAGGGTATAAATAAAATTTCCCCTAACATATATGTATTTTATATGATATATACTTTAATTTAAACAATATTAAAGTATATATGTATATATATTTAATTTGAATATCTATTAAATGATACTTCATATTCATATGATTTTATGATCATTTGTATCTTTTTATAATAAAAATTAATAAAAACATTGTTCACAAAGTTTTCTTTGTAATGCTTTTAATGATTTAATAATTTATAGTCGTTTTGAAAAAATTGAAATATAACATATAAGAAAAATATAGATTTTTTATTATATGGTTAATGTGATTGTTTAATTTTTTTAATAACATAAATTAAACAAAAATGATGAAGAATACAAAATATATTATCAAATATTTATTATTCAAAACATTAATTTTCACATATATTTTGATCATATTAGGTAATTTCGTAACTTTTATTTAAAGGAAAAAAATAAATATTTTTTATGCACTACTAATCAAAATGAATGTTAATTTAATAAAGTATAATTTATATTTAGATAGACCAACTTTTTTCTAAACATTCAGATAATCATCCTAATAATGATACATGAGTACACTTAAAAGTTATAATGCTCCAAGATTGATATATAGAACATTTAATAGCTTTTAGAATCTTTAAGAGATTATGTATAAATATAAAAAATTATAAAATTAAAAGTATTTTTTTTTTTGCATTATCGTCTTCTTCTTTCTCTATCTTCTCATTTCTCTATCTTCTTCCTCTACATCTTTTTATTTATTTTTTTAATGAATCAAAACAAAAACCATCATAATATTGTTAATTGAACCATAATACATAATAACTCCATCATACCTAATCAGGTGTAATATTTTTCGGAATTCAAAAAATCTTCAGGTCTTTCCTACGACGATAACGAAGATAAGTTTCATCCCGCCTGTAAAAGCTCCGAAATCGTTTCTTCGTCATGCCAAAACGAATTCTCTTGAATCAATTTTTAGTAATCCAATTGATTTTGTTAATTTTGATGTGTAATCTTATAATTGGACTTGCTTTTCATGAAAACTCTAATGCCCATTTGGGGCTCAATGTCGTTAATGATAAGTTTCCAAATTATTAGCCGGCCAATATTTTGGTTGGCCCAACTAAAATATATGTTAACCGGATATATTATTCATCACTAACATTTCTATATGAGACATGTTATAAATCTTGAATATGCGTGCAATATAATAACATTCAAATTTTGAATGAGATAAATCATTTAATATATGTTATTAAATATGATAGCCATTTTAACAATGAATCTAAAAACCTAATTCAACAATACATGTAAAAATATGATCAGTTAATTAGATATGCTTGCAGGCTAACGCTGAATATCACAAAACTAAATCAAAGGTATATCCAAATATATGAATAAACTGGTATACATTATTGAAGTTGTTAACCGTCTAAAAATGAACTTTAAGGCTATTAGATATATTAGCAATCTACAAATGAATCTTAAAACAAATTTGGAAGATATACATAAGTAATATTATCTCGAATTAAAATGTAGGAAACTTTCAATAATATGTTTATCTTGCAAAAAATATCCTGAAGCGAAGAAATAGTTGTATGGAACGGGGTGCATGGCCAGAGATAGGACAATAATGAGGCTGTTTATTTTGTAAGATATGTGCAATGTCTAGCACCATGATTTCTACTATATGGCAAACTGAATAATTTGTTTATATAATGATAAAAACATAAATAAAATACATAATACTTGATATCAAAATATGATGAACAAAGAAGGATTTTGTGTGGAGGCGAGACACTCTTTCCTTAATTCTTTAATTACTCGTAATGTGACGATGTTTACGCAATCAGAATCCTAGGATACAACCACACTTCGACTATTCATGCATCACTCAGAATAGAAGCTAACGAATCTATTTTTGTGTTGTACTCTTAGACACACAAAAAAAATTACTAGCATAACTATTCTAAGTGGGAGAAAGTAAATTTTTGTTGTTGAATGTTCATTTTTCTATAATGCTGACAAGCCTTTATATAGAAAAATAATGAGAAACACAAAGTTTATTTTCAACAAAGAAACGAAACATCCATTGTGCACTAATGGAGAGTTTAATTCTTGTCAATTATTATGTGAATTTATTTCACATTTTGACCAAGAAATTAAAGAATAAAATTATTATTGGTTGACCACCTCAAACAAATAATATATTTTAAAATGGATTTTTTTTTATATTTTATCAATAGAAAATATCAACATATATTTGGTTTATAAGATTAAGTTATGAACATAAAGTCCAACTAACAAATCAAACCCCAAATCCAATATCTAATGTGTGTATTTCTTACTTTATACAAGTTTCTCAAATCACACACATTGGACCTCCATTTCTCTTTCAAATAAAAATCATTTTTGACATATGAATATACTATTCATAATGTTCAAAAAAAAATAGTTCCAACAATATCCCACATGAATAGAAATGACTCTAAACACTAGACAACTCGATAGAATTGACCTCCTAAACAAGACTCGACAAAGACTCAACTAAAGACTTTTGAGAGTACAAACGAAAAATCAACTGCATGATGAGTTGGTAGAATTTTTCAGCCTTGAACCAGTCATGTTAATAGCTATAGGATTTAGTCGGCCAGGTAGTGAACATGATGTCTTGAACCACCCGGGCTTTGGTGTAAAACTAGACAATAACTATAACAAAGTTTCATTCTCTCATAGAACTAGGTTCTCTGTTGTGTTCATTTTGGCCGTGAAAAGTCCTGGTTAATCATGAGTGAATTTGGAGAATATAGTATTTCCTTCATTCTCCTAGAAACGGCCCCATTTCACACTCACAAGGTGATTTGCCATTAGCTTTGTTTAGAGGAGTATCATGTACTACTCCATTTATATCTTAAAGTTATGGAGACAAATCATTAAAAACAAATGCTTATCCTATATTCTTTACATATAGCACTGTTTAATCATCCTAGGAAGTGAGTATAGACCGAAGTCTTACAGTGCTTTGGGCAGATTTAGTTTGACTTAGTTGTCTCCTTGAACCTATTTCTTGGGATCTCCAGTCATTTAGGTAGAGTTACCGCCAAACATCATCTTAATTCTTAAGCTTTATAAAGCGCTCTAACCCAAACACTTGATCCAGTGAGGTTCTTATGGTTCGACCATGGATAATCCAGGCCGACCAGTTCATTTTCAAGGCATGATATTCTTAAATCAAGTTCTATTATTCTGTGATTCAAATTTTTAGAGTCTATATGCGAGTTATTAGAGTCAAAGCTATGATAAATTGATTGCTTTATTTATAATACAAAGGATTCGATACAATTGTTAAGTTTGCACCATAGGCTATTACAGTATTCGATACAAACTGATTGCTCCCACGGCCTCGAGTCTTCATGGCTAAGCCAAATCCTTCCCACGATCACCATCATGTCCTGAAACCAACCAAAACGTAAGCATCTATCCGATAACTTAACAATCAGTTTCTACTGCATGCAACAATAATCGGTTTCTTTCTAAGTTCATCTCGAAAATCCCCTTAATAATATTCGATTTATCTGGTTTATCAAGCGGATAGTTCAAGTTCAGTTTGTGGATCCATAACTGTTCGTCTTATCACTGAACCATCCGGATCGGCCTTAACCCGATCAAGCCATTTGGCTAGAACTTGTGATCTATCAGATTCAACACTTAAGCATCGGCTCACATGATCGGACCGGCTTACAGCCTTGTTCTTTTTACTCGGCCCTAAGGCCTAAGTTACTTGATCGTTCATACAGAAGAAAGAAGAAAACGATCAAGTTAGAAAGAGATGGATGTAACCGTTTAACCCAATTACCCTAGAACCAGTCGGAATCACCCGAGGGCTAAGAGTGATGGTTTATCCGGTCCATCCACTCATCTTGGAAGTGCGTTCTGGAGTTCCGGTCCCAGCATGCGGTTCCTTCTCCTTCGGACTCATTTCGGATCGTTCTTCAAGACGATGCAGTCGGAATGCCTTCATGTCTTGATTCCGATCAAATCTTCTTCCCAATTCGCCTTAATTCTTCTCCTTCGATTGCCTTTTTGGTTTTGATATTTTTGTGAGTTCCTTGTTTTCTTGGCTAAGTCCCGATCATATCTTGGACTTAACCCTTTCATGAAACCATGAAACGCTTGCCTTTGTGTCTTATGACCGGCTTGTTCGTTTCCTCGTCCCATGGTTCATCCCAATGATCCTATCTAGGATCGGGGATGCTACAAGTCTCCCTCACTTGATAGGGATTCATCCTCGAATCCAAACCAAGTGATCATTCCCCTCAAACTGTTCAAATCATTGAGGGTATTCGGCCTTCATTTTGCTTCGGTTTCCTAAGTTGATTCTTCCTTGCAATTGCAATCCCAAATGACTTTAACCATTTGGGTTACCTTCTTCTTTGTCACTTTTTCCATCATATCAACAATTCGAACTGGCCTTGACTCCAAAGTTAGGTTTGTGCCTAACTCAGAAGGCAGTTCATGCACTATAACATCTTGGTCCGTTAAGCATTTGAAGAGTTGGGATACATGCAACACATTGTGAAATGCTTCCATTTCAGTTGGTAAGTTCAACTTGTACGCAACCGATCCAACTCTTTCAATGATCCTAAACGGACCCAAGTACCTTAGATCAAGCTTCCCTCTTCTTGAAACTCTTGCTCGACCCTTGAAAGTCACCATCTTTAGATAGACCAGATCATCAATTGCGAACTCAAGGTTCTTCTGATGCTTGTCCGCATAGATTTTCTATCTATCTTGGGCTTCCTTATCTTATCCTTCAAGAATTTGATCTTCTCAGTTGTTTCTTCCACTATGTCCGGTCCAATTATGTTGTGTTCCCCCACTTGAGTCCAGCATAATGGCGTTCTACATGGCCGTCCATACAATGCTTCATATGGCAACATGCCAATGCTTCTATGGAAGCTATTGTTGTAGGCAAACTCAACCAAGGGCAGATGCCGTTCCCACGAGTCGCCCCAGTCTAAGGCACAAGCCCGTAACATGTCTTCTAATATACGGATTGTCTTTTCAGATTGGCCATCCGTTTGGGGGTGATAGGCCGTACTCATGTTCACTCGTGTTCCCAAAGCTTTATGGAAGGCTTTCGAGAAATGGGAAGTGAATCAAGAGTCCCTATCCGAGACAATACTGGCTGGCACTTCATGTAACCGGGCTATTTCGTCCATGTACTTCTGCACTATCTCCCCCACTCCATCTATTTTTCTCATGGCGATGAAGTGAGCAGACTTGGTCAGTCGGTCCATAACCACCCAGACCGCATCCCTCTTATTCTTTGTTGCTAGGAGACCAGTCACAAAGTACATTGTGATATGATCCCACTTATATTCTGGAATGGGTAGGTTCTGCAACAAACCACTTGGAAATTGGTTTTCGGCTTTGACAAGTTGACAAGTTGGGCATTTCTCCACCCACTTGGACACATCTCGTTACATTCCAATCCAATGGTAGTACATCTTTATGTCGCAGTACATCTTTGTCTGACCAGGATGGATAGAAAATTTTGACGAGTGGGCATGTTTCAATATCTCGTCCTTTAATTCCCTATCATCCGGCACACTGACCCGACCATTGACAAGGATTGTCTCATTGTCGGATGTTTGGTACTCAGTCTTATCATTTTGAGCAACTTTGTTTAAGTTCTCATCTTTGACATGAGCATTCTTGATCCTGGTGAGTAAATCCGCTTTATCTACTGTACTTCGACCCAAAGGTTCTTGATCCTTAGACAATGCATTGAGATGCAAGGTCTGGATCATTCCTTAAAGCTCTTCAGACTCCCTTTCTGCTGAAACATCAGCCCTTCTCCTGCTTTGTTCATCCGCAACCAAGTTTGCCTTGCCCAGATGGTAAGCGATATCCAAATCATAATCAGCTACAAATTCCATCCACCGCCTTTGCCTTAGGTTCAACTCAGGCTTAGTGAAGATGTATTTGAGGCTCTTATGATCCGTGAAGATCTGTACCTTGGCCCCATATAGATATGATCTCCATATCTTCAAAGCAAACACAACCGCACCCATTTCAAGGTCGTGGGTCGGATAGTTCACTTCATGTTTCCTCAACTGTCTTGATGCATAGGCGATCACCTTGACTTTCTGCATCAGAATACAACCAAGCCCAGATATAGATGCGTCTGTATAGACAGCATATGGTTCATCCGTTTCAGGCAAGGCTAGAACTGGTGCACTCGTTAGCATATCCTTCGATGCTAAGAAACACTTCTCACACTCTTCCGACCATGTGAATTTTACATCCTTTCCGGTCAGTCGAGTCATGGTTTGGGCTAAACTTGAAAACCCTTTTACAAACTTCCGATAATACCCGGCCAATCGAAGGAAGCTCCTTACTTTAGTGGCATTCTTTGGCATTGGCCAATCCTTGATGGATTTGATCTTCTTTGGGTCAACCGAGACTCCCTCACTAGACACAATGTGTCCTAGAAATCCAATACTCCTTTGCCAAAAGCTGCACTTTCTCAGTTTTGCAAAGAGCTTTTGTTCCCTTAACCGTCCCAGCACGGCCCGAAGATGCCCTTGATGCGATTCCTGATCCTTGGAGAAAACGAGTATATCATCTATAAAAATGATCACAAAGTCATCCAAGAATTCTCGGAACATGGCATTCATCATTTTCATGAAGGAAGTTGGGGCGTTGGTCAGTCCGAATGGCATGACCACGAACTCGTAGTGTCCATACCTCATCCTGAATGCTGTTTTCCGCACATCACTTGGCTCAATCAGGATTTGATGATAACCCGAGGCCAAGACAATTTTTGAAAACCAATTCGCCCCTCTTAGTTGGTCCAACAATTAATCTATTCGGGGCAATGGGTACTTGTTCTTCACAGTATCCCGGTTTAGTCCCCGATAGTCGATGCATAGACAAAAACTTCCATCATTTTTCTTAACAAACAGAACTGGTGCGCCCCATAGCAAGCTACTCGGCCGTATAAATCCCTTTTCCGTCAACTCCTCAAGTTGCTTCTTTAGCTCAGCCATTTCAGATAGATCCATTCGGTATGGTGCCTTAAGTTCGATCGTGAATGGATCCGATCTATCAGTTGGTAATCCTCACAAGGCTTGGAACACATCCTCAAACTCATCCACCACCGGAATATCTCCAAGGTCTACACCTTTCCCAACTTTGGTGATTGTAGCCAAGTAAGCCTCACAACCCTTCTCGATAATCCGTTCTACTTGGATTGCCGAGACCACTAAACTGGCCAAAGTTGGCCTTATCCCATGGAACACAATCGGTCCAGTCCCACTCTCAAATTGAACTCGCCCTCGGTGGCAGTCCAGAGTGGCCCGATATTTTCCCAACCAGTCCATGCCTAAGATCACTTCATGATTCTTAAGGCGGACAATTATCAAATCCACAGGCATACTCTTGCCTTGGATCAAAACCAAAATGTTTTTAACAATCCCTAGTGAATGCATGACCTGCCCCCCGACCGCATTCACTATGCAAAAACACCCATCAAGTACCTTTTGGAACATCCCCTTTCCGATCATATCCGGGCTTACAAAGGTATGTGTTGCCCCTGAATCGAAAAGTGAGTGTATCCACACCACCAATACTTAAGGTCCCTACAATTATTTCGTAGGCTAAAAATCTACTCATTCTATGTTCCATGCAATGCAATTCAAAAATAGAATATGTCAGGGCTTAGTGACGTACCAGTGATCGCTTGGAAGGTGCTAGTCTGGCTAGACTCCTTCGAAAGATCATACACCTGTGGTGTCACAGTCTTCCCTTTGCCCTAGGCCGGCCTGTCCACATCCACGCGGTTCCCCTTCTGCTCCACTTGCAACTATGGCATTCTCTCTTGAAATGCCCAGTCTTTCCGCAATGGTAGCAGGACTTAGCATCATCACTAGTCACTTTTACTTGCACTTGGTCCATTTTTGGACCGCATGGTCCTTGCTTCCACATCTAGTGCAAGCACCCATCGCCCTCCAGCATTCACCCCCGTGCCTCCTACCGCACTTGGGGCATTCATATCGATTTCCCAAAGTCCTATGACCTTCATCGACCTTATCCCTTTTCCTCTTCCGGTCATTTGTCTTGTTAACCGAAGATAGGTGGGAGTGAGACCTAACACAGTTCTCCTCTTCCAGAGTATCTCCAGCAGAGCCACCCTTTCAACTAACTCTGTGACGGTACTGAAGGTACAAATAGAGCAGTGGGTGCGGAATTCGACCCTTAAGCTTTGGAAGAACCTACGCACTTGTACTGCTTCCTCCTCCAGTTCCTTACCCACATACTGTCTAAGTCGGTTGAACTCTTCTTCATACTCCCAGACAGTTTTGCGACCTTGGGTTAGGTCCGGAAACTTAGCCTCAAGCCGATCCCATGCTTCGGCTGGAAAATATTTGCGGTTGAACTCATACTCAAAGTCCTCAATCCGCTCAATATGCCCTCCTGTGCGTTTGTCTAGAGCCAACCACCAGTTATGCGCATACCCTTCCAAAAATTGGACTGCAGTGTCCTTCTTGTAGTCACCCGGGCAGCGAGTGGATTCAAAGTTTCAGATCAAACGACTCCTCCACTCACCCGCCTCAATAGGATCAGTACTACCCTTAAAATGTTTGGTTCCCATGTGAGCTATGTGCTCCAACACACTTAGATAATCCACCTTTTTCACAGCCATCCCACATACGAGTTTACCAAGGGTGTAACCGCTTGAGTCAGTGCGGTCATCTAAGTAGCCATCGTTTTTAATGCACTTAACACATCCTGCATGGATGGTTCCTCATCATGTTCCTTATCTCCCGCAGTTTCATCAACTGCTCCACCCGGTGGAGCTGAGTTATGTACCGCATTAGAGGATTTCACGATTTCCTCATTATGCTGATTCTGGCCGTGGTTTTCGGGATCCATGGACCGAGTCTCTCCAAGGTTAATCTGAACCAGCGGTGTCCCTCCCTCGGTTTGTCCAATCTCAGGTCTGATTGGATCTACATTCAAGGGGTTCACGCCCCCATCCACCGCTTGACTGGTTTCAGCCATTCCCTTGGATTTCCTTCCCTTCCCAGTTTTACTTTTTCTAGCCTGAGGACAAAACATGTTAGCAAATCACCGCAACATAAATACACATCCTAGGCTAACAAAACCATACTGTGAGACCCGAGCCAGATGAGTGGTTTTCCCCATAACCCAACTATCTTAGAATCAAACATGCTCTGATACAAACTTAAAGTGCCCTAACCCGGACACTTAATCCAGTGAGGTTCTTATGGTTCGACCATGGATAATTTAGGCCGACCAGTTCATTTTTAAGGTCTGATATTCTTAAGTCAAGTTCCATTATTCTGTGATTCAAATTTTTAGAGTCTATATGTGAGTTATTAGAGTCAAAGCTATGATAAACTGATTGCTTTATTTATAATACAAAGGATTCAATACAATTGTTAAGTTTGCACCATAGGCTATTAAAATGTTTGATCCTAAATTAGTATATCCAACCACCCATCCTACCACGGCCTCGAGTCTTCACGGCTAATCCAACCCCACGATCACCATCATGTCATGAAACCAACCAAAACGTAAGCATCTATCTGATAACTTAACAGTCAGTTTTTACTGCATGCAACAAGAATCGGCTTCTTTCTAAGTTCATCCCAAAAATCCCCTTAATAATATTCGATTTATCAGGTTAATCAGCCGGATCGTTCAAGTTCAGTTTGAGGATCCATAACTGTCCGTCTTACCACTGAACCATCCGGATCGCCCTTAACCCGATCAAGCCATTTGGCTAGAACTTGTGATCTATCGGATCAAGCACTTAAGCATCATATCACATGTTCGCACCGGCTTACAGCCTTAGTCTTTTTACTCGGCCCTAAGGCCTAAGTTACTTGATCTTTCATACAGAAGAAAGAAGAAAACGATCAAGTTAGAAAGAGATGGATGTAAGCGTTTAACCCAATCGCCCTAGAACCAGTCGGAATCACCCGAGGGCTAAGAGCGATGGTTTATCCGGTCCATCCACTCACCTTGGAAGTGCGTTCTGGAGTCCCGGTCCCAGTACGTGATTCCTTATCCTTCGGACTCATTCCAGATCGTTTTCAAGACGGTGCAGTCGGATTGCCTTCATGGCTTGATTCCGATCAAGTCTTCTTCCCAATTCGCCTTAGTTCTTCTCCGTCGGTTGCCTTTTTGGTTCTGATATTTTCGTGAGTTTCCTTGTTTTCTTGGCTAAGTCTCGATCATATCTTGGACTTAGCCTTTAATCAGACATGGAACGCTTGCCTTTGTGTCTTACGACCGGCTTGTTCGTTCTCTCGTCCCATGGTCCATCCCAACGATCCTATCTAGGATCGGGGATGCTACACTTTAACCCATTCTTCTTGATGATATAACAATATGATCTCATGACACACCTTTAACATAAGGATCCTAGGTTGTCATCATAATGAACATAATCTCTTGAGATTAGTCGAAATCAATTGTCTAATGATTTTTGTCATCTTCTTTCAAGATACAATTAACCAAAACTCAATGCATGGCACTAGTTTTTTTTTTTCTTTTCTTTTTTTAAAAAAATATATTTTATTGTGATAACTATCACTAAGTTCATGTGGCCTCTTGCCGATGACTTTATATGGTAAGCAAAATTTCCCTCATATTTCTTGAGATAACTCAAAATATGCATACTTGCATTTAACATCTCTTAAGAGTTTAGAAAAAATTATCAACAACTCTTTTGGATTTAAATGAATAAAAAGCAATTTTAAAAGTATTACAACTTTTTTTAAGTATTTCAGTCTTAGAAATTCACATTTTATATACAATTATTTTCATAGTTCTCTCAAGTCGATTTTATAAATCAAACTTTTTTTTTTGAATTTCTTTCAAAAATATTACTTTGCTTTGTAGCAAATATACATATTATTACAAGATATTATTTGTGGCATCAAAACCACTACTCTCTTTGTTTATTTTCAACAATATTAACTTTAGAAACTACAATATACATGTCAGTTTCAGTCATATTAATATGAGATTTCTCACTATTTTTGGCTTAGTTAATTTTTTTTAAGCGTTGACAAAATATGAATGTTTTGATCATTATCAACAACATTCAATTTTCTATGACAAACGATTCATATGTGGCAGACCTCTTCCAAATTTATTTTGGAGCATCGACTCACGAAACTATTTCCAACCATAACGATCGAAATGTTTATAACATTGTTAATACTTTTAACTCGATTCACCACTGAATTAAAACCAAAACTCCACTGATCAATTTTATGGTATCACCATTATACTCGAAGTTTGAATCCTTTTTTCCATGGTCTAACATGTGATGTTATTCAAAGAAAAGAAATCTGAAACAGTATATCAAAACCGTTACACATTTTTGATTGTTAAAGCAAATAATTATCTTTAGCCAAGCAAAAGCATTAATACATTTGATAAGTCACGGTTTTACCGTATGAACAAGTATGCAAAATATTAATATACAACTTTCAGATTTTAAACAAATTCTGAAACTAACTATTTAATTCAAATTAAATATGCAAGAAAAAGCTTGACTATTGCTACAATATGCAAGACAAAAAGCTTGACTTTTGTTAAAACCAGCCATATAAACATGGTTGAACCACAAGTGAACCGAAACTAGATCATATGATTCACACTTTAATTTCCAAATAATTTAAAAATCAAGGCAAAGTGCAACACGACGGTTTCAACATGTCAATACACAAATCGAATCAAATATTTTTTTCCTTTTCAGAAAACCTTAAATTATTGATCTGAGAACTCTTAAAAAGAATCAAAGAAAATAAACATGAAGTCATGTTAAATGATCAATTTAAAAGAAATTAGGAATTGGCACAGCGAAAGGTTTCAAAAAGGAGGTTCGTTTAGTCGAAGAATACCCGAACGTCACTTTGATCTTGTTGTCGTTGATTCGAGAGAATACCGATAACAAGGAAGAGAAGAACTTAAAGCTCTGTGTAAAATTCAATAATAATCTCCCGTTCTTTACACAAGAGGGATCCTTAAATAAGGCCCAAAAAGAATAAAATCTTAACTAATCAATGAGTAATCATTATCTAAAAAGAAAACATACTAAAAACCAAAATTGTAGTTATCGTAATCATATCCGGAAGATATGTCGGTTAGGAGTGGAGATGCGCTGCATCAGGTCTCCCCGAGTAGGAGAAGATTCGTCTCTGAATCTGGAACGTCGTTGTCACCACGAAACTTCGATAAATACTTGACATTAAAGACATTGGAAGTGTTGACGTGGGGAGGCAATTTGACTCGATAAGCATTTGGGTTGATTCGCTCAAGCACCTCAACATGTCCAAGTTTGCGAGACTTCAGCTTGTTGTACTCATGGGCAGGGAGCCTATCTTTGGTCATGACGACCCATACTTGATCACCTGGGTGAAAGATGAGCTGACGACGACGCTTGTCTGCTCGTTCCTTGTACACGTTAGCTGAGGACTCCAAATTATGAGAAACCCTCTTATGAGTTTCCTGCAATGCAGTAATAAAGTCTGTAGCAGCACCATGAAATCGAGTCATATCAGGCAGTGGGGAAAGATCTAACGGACACCGTGGTACCAAACCATAAACTACTTTGAAAGGACTGAAACCGGAGCTCCTGTTAGTGGCATGATTGTGAGCGAATTCAGCTTGACAGAGTCACGAATCCCATGATTTAATGTTCTCACCTACTAACGAGCGTAACATGTTGCCCAATGATCTGTTGACCACCTCCGTCTAGCCGTCTGTTTGAGGATGATACGCAATGCTCATATCCAAGCTTGTACCCAACATTTTCCACAAGGAACACCAGAAGTGACTCAGAAATCTCGTATCTCTATTTGAGACAATTGAAGAAGGCATGCCGTGTAAGCGATATACTTCACTGAAGAAGAGCTGAGCAACCTTTACTGCATCTGTAGTACGCTTACATGGGATGAAATGAACCATTTTGGAGAAACGATCGACAACGACAAAAATTGAATCATTGCCCCCTCTGTGTTCTTGGCAATCCCAGAACGAAGTCCATGCTGAGATCTGTCCAAGGCTGCGTCGGTATCGGGAGTGGGAGGTACAAACCAGCATTATATGCTTTCCCTTTAGCCAGCTGACAAGCGCGACAGCGCTCGACATAGCGTTCTACATCCCGACGGAGACCCGGCCAGTAATAAGACGCTGTGACCAGCTGCAGCGTTCTGTCACGTCCAACGTGACCTTCCTTGTGTAATCATCTATGATTTTCAATCTGAGACTGCACGAAGGGATACATAGTTGTGATCCCTTAAAAAGAAACCCATCGAGCACGGTGAAGTCCTCACGCGAGCTTGCATTGACCTCCATCCAAATCTTTCCAAAGCAAGGATCTGATTGATACAAATCCGCGAAAGTAGTGAAACCCGACATCGATGTATGCAAAGTAGTCAGTAAACTGTGCCTTCTACTTAAAGCATCAGCTACTCGATTCAGTTTACCTGACTTATGGCGTATCCTAAAGGTGAACTGCTGGAGATAGGAGATCCAATTCGTGTGCCTTGCAGAAACCTTAACCTGACTGTCCAAGTGTTTGAGAGCATCATGGTCTGTGAAAATGATGAAGTCGCGATGAATTAAATAGTGTCTCCAGTGGTGAATGGCCTGCACCACATCATAAAACTCGACATCATATGTGATGTATCTTCCACGAGCCCCTGACAACTTTTCGCTGAAAAACGCCACAGGCCTGGAATCCTGACTTAGCACGGCGCCAATCCCAAGTTTGGAGGCGTCACAGTGCAACTCGAATGTCGCTGAGAAATCCGGGAGAACCAACACTGGTGTTGTAGTAAGGCGTTGCTTAATCAATTCGAACGCCTCATTAGCGGTTGTCGTCCATTCAAAAACTGACCATTTCATGCAATCAGTCAACAGAGACATAATCACACTGAAGTGAGAGACAAATCTTCGATAGAAAGATCCTAATCCATGAAAGCTTCGAACTTCCGAGATCGACTTCGGTACTGGCCAGGAACGAATGACGTCTACTTTACTCTCATCCTTAGATAAGCCATCAGTCGACACCACATAACTGAGGAACAATACTCTCTTAACTCCCCATTCACACTTATGCCTTGCAACATAGAGTGTCTCATTGCGCAATACAAGACGAACCTGTCGCAAATGTTCGATATGCGCTTCCAGAGACTCACTAAAAATCAGTATGTCGTCGAAATAGACAACAACAAAAGGACCTATAAAAGGACGCATAGCCTGATTCATGATGCGCATGAAGGTACTCGGAGCATTTGAGAGCCCAAACAGCATTACTAACCACTCGAATAGTCCTTCGCACGTCTTGAAGGCGGTTTTCCATTCATTACTAGGTCTGATGTGAATCTGATGGTAGCCACTTTTTAGGTCTAGTTTTGAAAATATCTTGGTAATGCCAATCTGGTCCAAAAGGTTGTCGAGTCGTGGAATAGGAAATCTATATCGCACTGTAATCTTGTTAATGGCTCTACTGTCCACGCACATACGCCACAAACCATCTTTTTTGGGAATGAGTAGTTCAGGAACTGCGCACGGACTCAGACTTTCCCGCACATGTCCTTTGGCCAACAACTCCTCTACTTGTCTGCGCAATTCGTCATGCTATCCAATATCTCATTGCGTAGTAGTAGCAACGAAAACTCCTCAGCATAATCATCTACAGATCGCGCTCCTTGTCGAATGTTCTGCAATCGTGTAAACATAGTGCGATCAAAGTTAAACGGTAAGAATGACTTTCGTAACACCTTTTCAAGCTTCACCCAAAGTCATGATAATATCCTTCCCATCACGTGCACACTAAGCCTTTAGTTGAAGCCACCAAGAAGCGGCTTTTCCACGAAACTTGGTTGCCACCAGAGGAACTTTTCTATCCTCTGGAACTTGCTTAAATTCCAACATCTCTTGAAAGGTGACAAGCCAATCCAACAATTCTTCGCCACAGACCCCGCCATGAAATTCTGGCAGATCCACCTTGAATCCCATCTCCCAACTCCTATCACCTTGGTCACGCGGCAAAAGATCTGCCCTGCCATCGCGCTGACGTTCTTCTTCTGCGAATGGGTTATCATCCACTTCAGTTGAACCATCATCGTCAGACAGTCCTCTGCGATTACGATCACGGTGCAAGGTTGTTGCTAAATTCCTCAACAAATTGTGGATTGTCAACTGAATGTTTTCCTGCATCAAGACAAGAGTTCTCCTCAACTCTTCCCAATCATTAACCGGTGCATCAACAACCGGAGGGTTGGTAAGTCTTGGAGCCATTGATGAAATTGACACAATTCAGTGAGAAAAGAAAACAAAAAAATTTTGCCGGAATGAACGTTGCTCTGATACCAAACTGGCGCAGGGAAAGGTTTCAAAAGGGAGGTTCGTTTAGTCGAAGAATACCCGAACGTCACTTTGATCTTGTTGTCGTTGATTCGAGAGAATATCAATAACAAGGAAGAGAAGAACTTAAAGCTCTGTGTAAAATTCAATAATAATCTCCCGTTCTTTACACAAGAGGGATCCTTAAATAAGGCCGAAAGAGAATAAAATCTTAACTAATCAATGAGTAATAATTATCTAAAAATAAAACCAACTAAAAACCAAAACTGTAGTTATCGTAATCATATCCAGAAGATATGTCGGTTAGGAGTGGAGATGCGCTGCATCAGGAATCAAATTCAAAAAATCGCTGCACGTGATCGATTGATCTGAAAAGATCATAACAATTTTATTTTTCATCACCATGAATTCTTGAGTTCCTGTTTTTATGACAAAAATACTAAACAAATTATCAATTTTTTTCGTTAGTACGATAACGAAAATTAAAGAATTAAGATTGTAGCACCATGATTTTTACGATATGGCAAACAGAATAATTTATTTATATAATGATAAAAACAGAAATAAAATACACAATACTTGATACTAAAATATGATGAACAAAGAACGATTTCATGTGGAGGCGAGACACTCTTTCCTTAATTCTTTAATTTCTCGTAGTGTGACTGTGTTTACGCAATCATAGTCCCAGGATACAACCACACTTCGACTATTCATGCATCACTCAGAATAGAAGCTAACGAACATATTTTTGTGTTGTACTCTCACACACAAAATAAAAAAAATACTAGCATAACTATTCTAAGTGGGAAAGAGTAAATTTTTGTTGTTGAATGTCCATTTTTCTATAATGCTAACAAGTCTTTATATAGAAAAATAATGAGAAGCACAAAGTTTATTTTCAACAAAGAAATGAAACCTCCATGGTGCACTAATGGAAAGTTTAATTCTTGTCAATTATTATGTGAATTTATTCTACATTTTGACCAAGAAATTAAAGAGTAAAATTATTATTGTTTGACCAATTCAAACAAATAATATATTTTAAATGGATTTCTTTTTTATATTTTATCAATATAAAAGATCAACATATATTTGGTTTATAATATTAAATTAATGAACATAAATTCCAACTAACAAATCAAACCTCAAATCTAATCAATATCCAATATGTGTATTTTTTACTTTATACAAGTTTCTCAAATCACACACATTAGATCTCAATTTCCTATTCAAATAAAACTCATTTTTAACATATGAATATACTATTCATAATGTTAAAAAAATAGTTCCAACACAATGGTGTTACCCATCTAAAAAATGAGAGGTTTAAGGATGTAACGTTTTGTTATGATAAATAAAGATGATTTCCTTTTATGTGAATCTTTTTATAAATTTGTATTTTTATAGTGGTGAAGAGAAAGTTTATATATGACTAATTAATTGACTAAACAGAGAAACAAATATGAATGATAATTTAACTGTTAACTCGATGATTAGAATATCAACAATGAATAAAATGACTATCTTGACAAATTTATAAGTGTAAGTCATGAAGTAGATGTTGTTAGTGATCCTTTACAAGGATATCACATTGTTTAGCCGATTATCCATACTAGTGACAAATTACAAGTATACTTATATTTGTGTCCACAATAGTGTTTTGCCAGGATATAAAATTGACTAACAAGAAATACATATGTAACCACCTATAAATTAATGAGAAATTGCTAAAAATAACACAAGTTAATTACCACTTTGCAAAAATACCTTCAATCAAAAATATATTAACATTTGAATTTACATTTTAGTGATTATTGTTTTTGGTTTAGTGGTGAAAGGGTGGGCTTGAGTTTCAAAATGCTTTATAATTTTTTTAAAAATAATTTAATCTATTTTAATCATAATTTAGAGATATTTTTGAAATTTGTCATTTATTAAAAGTAAATTTGTAAAGTGGTATAAAACTTGTGATATAATTGCAATTTCTCCAAAATTATTTAACTTTGTGTTTTCAACAAATACAGCCGATGATTATCATAAAAGACATTCACAAGTTCTAGCCCACATTATGTGTTTGCTTGACTAGTAATAGGAGATCGTAGTTCATTAAGGCTAATCAAACATTTGAAAAGATAATCAGTACGAAGTTAAAGAACTGTTGTAATCTATCCTAAAGATTGTTCAAGATTTGTTAATATTCTCGTTGCTAAGTAGACTTAGAGGCAGCAAAGTCCAATTATTTTGTGACATAGTGACAAACAATGTTTTTTTTGGGTATATCGTTAAATATGCTAAATAGTTTTGGTAGGGAATGCATATTCTCTAAATAATATTAAGCAAAAACTAAATATAACTTATCATTAGTCATTATTTTTATTTAATTTAAATGTTAAAAATTTATTACCTCAAAAATTGTGGTTTTAGCCAAAATTATTTATAAGTTAATAAGAATAAAACTAAAGTACTATTAAAACTGAAAATAGAAAATAGAAAAAATGCACTTTGTAAAAAGAGATAATGTCTTGTAAATTTTTAATTACAATTTTGATTTTTTACAGTTATAAAAATTACAAAATTTTATGAATATTAGTGAATTAAGTGTTCTGTTGGCACATAAGTGCATAATCATTTTAAGTTACTTGTTGGAAATGCATACTAATTTAAATACTATTAAGATAAATTATTATTTATATTTTTAAAAAAATTAAAACGAATATCAAATTAGTTCTAGAGAAATTGTTAAAAATATCATAAGTTAAGTATCACTTTACAAAAATACATTCAATCAAAAATATATTAACATTTCGATTTACACTTTATTGGTTATTGTTTTGAGTTTAGTGTTGAAGAGGTGAGGTTGAGTTTTTAAATGTTTTATAAATATTTATAAAAATAATTAAGTCTATTTTCATCATAGATATTTTTAAAAATTATTATTCATTAAAAATAAATTTGCAAAATAATATCAAACTTCTGGTAAAATTACAATTTTTTCTTATTTCTATATGATAAAGCTTTTCATCTAAACATAAATGCAAGTTATTGCGTTAGATTTATTGAAAACTCTCTCGTATTATAAACTAGTCTTACAATTTTTTACACACTATATTCAATAATAATAAAAAAAATTTTGAAATCACTCAATATCCTCTTTTTGACTACACATACAATGAATATTTTTTACTTGATTAATTATGTGTTTTCTATTTTTAGTGTTTAACATTTTATGATTGAAAGATATTGTTTTGGATAACATCACAATATATAAAAATTATCTTTTTATATTTAAAATAAATTAAAATATATCCTTTTCAGATAATTACACGATATATATAAGATTTTTTTTTATTTTCAAAATAAATCTTTTATTTTTTGGTTACTTTTATTAAATCAATTTTAATGAATTATATTATTTAATAAATTTTAAATTCGTTTTTCTAATTTTTATTATATAAATTTGTAATCAATTATTTAATTTAATAAATGAATTTAATTATTTATTAATGCTAATAATAACATTGATCAGTCTAATTTTTAACGTGAAAATTCATCAATAATAATATATATTTTAAATAATTTATCAGTAAAAATATATTTATCCGAATTAGAATTTTTTTTCCAACTATTAGAAATTTGTTTTTATATAATATAATACGGTTTAAATGTTGCAGAAAAAAAAGAGTTCAAAGAAACACAAAATTCAAATTTTATATTTCAAGGAGCGCGACGTCATCGATCCGTGTCGTAAAACGGCACCAAAAGACACCTTCAACGGTTGGATTTCAATCACTCTCTCACTCTCCCCACCTTCCGTCATTTGCATCTCTCTCCAACCTTCACCTTTTTATCTCTTCCTTCCACAATAAATTAATTTCGTTGAAATTAATAAAACACGCAAAAGAAAGAAACCAAAAAAAACAATTTTCTCTAAAAAAAATCTCATCACCTGTTCCTCTTCCTCTGTTTTCTCTCTCTAAATCCATGGATCTTCCTCCTCCATTCACTGCTTTTCCTCCCTTCAACAACTCGAACACTTTCGCCCCTCCCCAACACCCCTTCTATGGCGCCGCCGTCGCGCCGTCTAACAACAACCAGTTCTTTCAACCCTCGCCGCCAGTTCCTTCTCATCCATCCGTTAACCACCCTCCTTACCCGGAAGTAAGCTTTGTTACAGTTTGACTTCGCTAGGATTCTTCTCAGTCACTGAATGTTTCTTTCTGTTTGTAGATGATTTGCAGTGCCATCTCTGCTTTGAACGAACCTGATGGGTCAAGCAAGCAAGCGATTTCGAGGTACATCGATAGATTTTACACAGGGATACCTCCTACTCATGGCGCTTTGCTCACTCACCATCTCAGGACTCTCAAGAACACTGGTCTTCTTGTCATGCTCAAGAAATCCTACAAACTCGCAGCTGCTACCCCTCCGACCAGCGTAGCTGTTGCCGCTGGTCTTGAACCTCCCAGATCTGATTTCAACGAGACCCAACAGTTACCTGATCCGGCCGCGACCTCTGCTCCTCAAACTCAGAAGCGTGGTCGTGGTCGACCTCCAAAGGCAAAACCCGATGTTCAGACAAACGAAAAACCCACCACAGTACAGAACCTGATACCTGTTTCTAGACCGGAGGAGCAGTTGCCGCCGATTAAGAGACCACCTGGTCGTCCTAGGAAAGATGGAGGTTTGCCGACAGTGAAGGCTTCTGTTTCCGGCCATGTGGAAATTGCGAAACGAAGAGGTAGACCTCCGAGCGGTAGAGCGGCAGGGAGGGAGAGGAAGCCAACGGTGGTCACAGCTCCGCCTTCTGTGTTTCCTTACGTTGCTAACGGTGGTGTTAGACGCAGAGGGAGACCAAAACGAATTGACGCAAGTACTTCTTCTGTTGCACCACCACCACCACCTTCTAAGGCAGACGGTGGAGGAGAGAAGGTTGCTAAGAGAGGACGAGGACGACCTCCTAAGATCGGAGGTGTGATCAGGAAGCCAATGAAGCCGAAGAGAGGCTATTTTCGTACTGGAAGACCCAGAAAGGTATAAATCTTTCCCTCCATTACTATTGTAGAGCTAGATGTTTATTATAAGTTACATGGACAATAGATAAAGGTTAGAACTTTCGGTCTTGTGAATAAATGTCACTTTCCACTCTCAATGTTGTCTCTTTCGAGAGACTATCTTTTATTAGTTTCTACAGTATGATTACGTTCGTATCTCTCCTTGGTGTACAATTTATTAATTTAATATTTCTCTTCGTTTGCTGATCAGTAGCTCACTGTTGCTTCTATTGTTTAGAATTACATAGGAAAATGCACAAACCGTCCAGCAACAATTTTTTTATGAGGATAAATCTTGTTATTTAATCAAAGTTCAAGACTTTTGTTTGCTTCAAAGTCTTTTCTATTATTGTTGATTACCTCTTGCCTTTTTTTTTCAAACACAGAATGCTGCGTGGAAGGGAGCTTCTGGACAACAAGATATTAGCTATGGTGAACTCAAGAGGAAGTATGAATTGTTTGTAAGTTGACTAATGAACAAAAAAGAAACACTGTGATCTTCTTGGTTTTAATTTCTTCTCCATGCTTATATGCTCTGGTTCTGGTCTTTGTCTTGTTTATGCAGCAAGAGAAAACTAAGGAAATTGTTAATGTGTTGAAAGCTGAGGTCGGAGGAAGTGAAAATCAAGCAGTGGTTCAAGCTATACAGGACCTGGAAGAGCTAACATCAATTAAAGCGGACACAACAGAGGAGACACGACACATGGAGGAAGTGCGGCCAGATGAACAGTACCCTGAGGGACACGGACAAGGGCAGGTGCAGACAGAAGCAGAGGCTATGCAAGAAGCTCTGTTCTAAAATGAGCTGCCTTGGCACAACTTATAAAAAGCTAGCTAGCAAGTGGTGATGATGGTGGTGAGTTTGTTTGTATGTGTGTTCCATGGATTATTTTTTTAAATCTTAAGGGTGTTGGAGGAGAGAAAACAGAAAAAATGATGATACTTGTGTCTCTAACCAAACAGCAAGGAGAGGTAGGGTAATGTCTGTAAAGTGATTAGGATGTTGCCATTGTTCATGTACCATCTCTCTGTTTTTCCAGCGTCCGCATCTGTGTAGGCTTTTGCTTTGTACCCTCATGTTTCTTAGACTCTGTTTTGCTTATTTTATTTGGTCTCTTAGCCCCCCTTGTAGGAGTTGTTCATGTTTCTAATTAACGTTATGTTGTTTTTATCTTCACGTCTCCACTTTAATGATTGTTCTTCAGTTTTTTTATGTCAGTATTATCTCAGTCATTAAATTTAACGTTGCTTATGTCAGTTGCTTTGTCTACACTTCAAAATTCGAAATCCGGTTTAAGTACCTTTTGGAAAAATTAGGTAGGAGGTAAACGGTATATTCTTAGCTCACACCTTTTGAACCATTAAACAACCACTTTTTCCTCCAATTTTTTTTGAAATTTGAAAAGACGGGTTTTTTCATTTTTATTTATTAAGTTTTCTACAAAAAGTTAACAAAAAATTCACAAAACTCTGTATTTCTTTTTTTGGAAAAACTCTAAAATTATGTAAGTCATTACTTTAAAAAAAAATTCAACTAGAACTTATAAGTATTTAAACTATCATATAATCAAAATTAAATTAAAAATATATAATATCATTATGGCGATTTATTTGGTAAATTCTATTTGACCATTTTTCATTACCTAAATCTGAAAATTAAGTCGGTAAAGGAAAAAAAAGATTTGTCGATAAATGAAGGACTGGAGGTGGACCCAACAGATTCAGAATCTCAGGGTCGTTCGTTTTGGTCTCGAAGCTCCAGCCATAGTGGCTATCTTGTAACCGTCACACACCATCTCTACTCTTTCTTCTTCGTCAAGTTTCTCGTTTCTGTTTCTTTATTCAGTATCAGATCTTCGTCCTCAGCTGAAACAAACAAGGTACGTGCATTGCGAAACCCTAGCTTCACTGTTCATCATCTCTAGACTCTTGGTTTGCAAGATTGAAATTTTCTTAGTCTTCTTTGAAGTCCGTTGACCTCACGAGCGCTTTTTCTGATTCCAATCTTAGATTTCTGATGGCAAGAACAGCTAGAACTCCTCTCCCGCCTCCAAGATCTGATACGCCTGCGCCTGACAACAACCTTCCTTCTGACTCCACCGGCGTCTCAGCCGCTGCGACCGTTTCCCAGAAACGCGGCCGTGGTCGACCGCCGAAGTCCAAATCTGACTCTCAGAACGGTGCCGTTTCAGCTCAGCTGGCTAGGAAACCAAGCGGCCGCCCGAAAAGAAACGTAGCTACAGCAGCTGTGCGTGCGACGGAGTCTCAGGTTACGACTGGAGATGGATCTAGGAAGCGTGGGAGGCCGAAGAAAGATGACGTCGCGGCTGCAACTGCAAAGAAACGTGGACGGAAACCTAAATCTGAGAAGACTGTGGGCAGGCCAAAGAAGAAGGTAACATCCTTCTCTCTATTAATAAAATGTCCAACTTGCTTAAAGATAAGTCATGTCATTATAGTACCGCTTATTCTTTTAATGTTGTATGTTTATAAGTGTGTAAAGACTTTGATGTGCATGTTTGGTTAGTGCATCTTATCTGAATTTGCTGATTTCCTAAAATCTTTTTTTTTTTTGTTGTTGTTGTTGTATAATGTGAAAATGGAAGTGTTTGGTATATTTGGCAAGTCGTCACTATTTCATATGAGGAGATGTACCTACATGTATTTGGTTCATATTATTATACTTCTGTGTTATTTCAAAATCGGTTTTCCATGGATGAAGGCAACAGAAGGTGCTACTGGGCAGGGAGCAGCAGACCCAAGAGAGCTCAAGAAGAAAGCCGCCCTCTTAGTAAGTCAACCATCACCAGTTTGCTTAAAGTGATATTGGTTTATAATACTGTATTCATTTCATCAGTTTTGTTTAGACATTATATGTTTGTGTGGGATCGCAAAAGATAACTAGGAAACATATTAAACATGATTGTAGTTTGTGTAGTTTCGCTTATAAGATAACATGGAGGGAAATGAATGATCATTTGACTAGTTCAAAAGGAAAGAGGAAAAACAGTGCCATAATAATTGTTTTGAATGAATGTATTTGTTGCAGCTAAAGAAAGTGAAGCAGGCTGCAGAGAAGTTGAAGATAGCAGTTTTAGCAGTGGAGGAGGTCCAAAAGATAGCGGCAGGAATGTAGAAGCTGTTATGTGACAGGTCTACAAAAATCTTAATGGTGTTAGGGAAACATTTGTTTGGAGAAATTAAGACTAATTGGTGTGATGTTTGATTTCCAAATTTAGGCTTGTTTGTACGTTCGTAGGGAATGGGTACGAGAAGAGAAAACAGTTTAGTGGTAATGGTTCGTACGCTTTGATGATGTCTTGTGTAGCTGTGACATGGGGGAATTTACCCTTGTGCGTTGAACTCTTTGGTTCTGAAATTGAATGTTTTGTAGTGACTAAACTGTTTTATGCTCTGTCGAATTCATTGATCTGTGAAACGATTCATCTCTGAGTTTCGTGGATAAGCCTGCTCTTCCTCAAGATGATATGACTATACAGATGATGGTAGTTGTTCAGCTGGAAGAAGATTGGTGATCATATGCTTCACATCGAGCTCAGACGCTGGGCTGATGTTATGATCATCGTTCCTTTGTCGGCAAACGCATTAGGCAAGGTGAAAGATAGTGCATCGATTGTTTTTAAAAAAAGAGAGAGAAAGAAAAAGACACATAATGGAAAAAGGTAACCTTCATAACAAGTTGTTATGATTTGATATTCAGACTTCTATGGATCTGGATCACACTAAAATGTAATAGAAATACTTTATATTGAATGAAAAGCTTTTTACAAAAACAGACACGTAACCCCGCCTGCCCCATACATTCCATGGTCAACAAGGACGGGATTAAGGACACACATATCTAACATCCGACATTTCAAGTATCCCATTTCAAGTATCCCGTTATAGGTCCCAAAGATTATCAGATGTGTATTATCTTCTGTACAAATCCCACATCACAACCATTTTCGACACTTGTACTTACAATCCTTCGCAAAAGAGAAAGAAAAAGAAGGATGTGAGTAAATGGAATAATCAGTGAAGCGGTCCAACCCATTAATTGACATCAAATATTCAAATATAACCAAAAAACAACAAGGAAAGTCAGCCAACGCTCTCAAACACTGTTTTCGAAGCCCTAAAAGCAGCCATGTCCTTCGACGCCGACAGCTTTGTAGCTTGCCGGTGTCGCCGCTTTATTTATGTTTCCGACTTGTTATCTCCTTCCTGCCTCTTCTTTTTAACTTTACTTCACGAATCTCTCGAGTGGTTGGGTCTCGTGGTTTTCTCCGCCGTTGAGGGCTTTGCTCGTCATCGCCGTCGTTGCCGTTACCGCATCCAAGCTCTCTGGTTTTTCCTCCTCACATGTAACCCTTTTCGCTATTTTTAACTGTTTATGTTTCAGATCTGGATTTGACCACTTGTGTGTGGGGGGTTCCATACTTATCCTGGTGGTCTCAACTGAAACCTTATCTCTACGGTCAACTCCTTGGGTTCTTGGTTCTAACTCGTAATCCCTCTCCACCTTGTTCGATTTCTCGGATTTCAGATATAGATCTAGTTCGTGGGGTTCCTCTTCTATTGATGCGACCAGATCTGAAGTCACGATATCTATCCTCCACCTCAATCCTGACAGCGTTATGTTCTCTGACCTGTCTCACCAATCTTTCCGGACCTTCTTGTCCACTACTAACAAAAACCGCAAGCCATGATGGATTTGAGCTCTCACCGAAAATACTCGCAGCTGTACACACCGATGAATGCTTACTCTCCTTAAGCTTTTTAGACCTCATTGATCAAAGGCTCAGTTTTGGTTCTGGCAAATCATTTTGTCTCCAACACGGTAATGTTGGAAGGGAAAGTATATGCCTTGTTTTACTGCTTGCCCTTTCGGAATCTATTGACAAGCTCATCCATATGTCCGCTGTTGTAAAGGAAAAAAAATCAGTGTTGCCTAAGTTGTATCATTCATGTCCTCATACCACTGGCCTAGGCACACACCATACATGCTTTCTGAGTTTTGTCCTCATTCAGCTCGTCCTGAATGTCCTTATGGAGTCATGCCTTATACAATCGGAACCATTCCTCCGCAAGCTCCGGCTTGCACCTTTTGGACTTATCCAAGAACTCCTATGTGTACTCGAGTACTGTGTGGGGCTTCTGCACCATCTGAACCAGGATCTAGCACTTGCATGGTTCCGCATTCCCGCCATGGGTGTATTCATTCGCGACATGGGCCTTTCATGGATGTCTCCGCTTCCGACTTGGTGGTTCCTCCAGTAGTGACTTCGGACCTGGTATGCTTAAACATCCAGATTCCAGATGAGGTTCCACCGTGAGTGGATGAACCACTTCAAGACAAGAATTAGCATTGACTCTATCCTACCCAGCGCTAACTATCTCCGCCTCAGATACCGTCGCGGTCAGCGTTGTGACACCCCCGATCATAAATGACCGGAAATGACACGGTCGATGCTCCTTGAAAGCCGATCCAAGGTTCCTGGAATATTTCCAAGTTCCTTAGATTAGCAATCATAAAAAAAACAACTTTCCTATTGGACATCGCCCAAGGCTTTTCAACCCGACCGAGCAAATACCCGATAGTTGGTTCGTCAGGACAAGGACTAATATCATATGGAACCCATACTTTGAAAACATTCTTTATAAATTGTATATTTATTCATTCAAAATCATCTTACAAAAATGTTATAAATTAACCTTGAGGTTTTCGGAAAACAATATTTATACATAAGATTGATTAAAACTACTTTGCAAGGATAATAAAACTACCGCTGGCTAATGTTGTTCCTTTCCGTCCTAAAGTAAGGT
Source organism: Moricandia moricandioides (assembly GCA_905132885.1). Lineage (NCBI taxonomy): Eukaryota > Viridiplantae > Streptophyta > Magnoliopsida > Brassicales > Brassicaceae > Moricandia > Moricandia moricandioides. The sequence continues at coordinate 196,949 of CAJHQQ010000226.1, forward strand.
CTCCCGCTTACTGGTTACCTGCATCACAAATGAGTCATGAATAACTAGTTTACTTAGTGAGTCTAATCCTACACCCCAAAACCGAACAATAGAATTCCGAGCAGTCGACAACATTTGAATGCAGCAGAAATATATTCCTTATTTATTGTATATATATAAGGCCTATATTTTATCGATGTGAATCCTATCTTAAACATCACCTCCACGATACCCGCCATTCACTCAAACTTATAATATATATATATATATATATATATTCTAAACCCGGAAAACCACCAAGGCTAACCGAGCCTAGCGGGAAAATAAATATAACCATCATCTCCATTAGATATTCCAAGATCGAACATCTAATGATGCATGCAGTTACACGGCCTCCAGGGTTCAACCCCATCATCGTGTCTTCATGACCTTTGTTCCATTTGAAGGACCAAGTCACGATAATGCGGGAACTTCAGGGAGAGTGAATATGATAAGTCTTCACATGATTCATATTCATTTACTTAAAAATAAACATATATATTAATACTTGAGAACAAGTACTAAGGCTCGGGAAAACCTCAAAGAATTATTCTTAGTAATTCTTTAGTGTTTACACAAGGCAAACATTTCATAATTAAATATAGACCAAGAGACAATACTTAATCAATCAACCATATTTATTACACAATCATACTATTCTCATTCATAACTTATTCATCATCTATCTAGACTCACCTTTGATTATATGAGATTGGCTAAGGGAGACTAGACTCGATCTCAAGCTAATCACACTCCACTTCACTTCTGATTCAGAACGTCCACAAGGAAGGATCCCGTTGATCCCGCCACTGACCTCGACCACTAACCTAAAACCAAGCAGTTCGGTACACAAGATCATTTATCCAATAGTTCGGTTTGGAAAAAGAAACTTAAATCAGATCTTGTCAGCTCGGTTCAGGACAAAGCTTAGCAGTTCAGATCAACTCAGACTAGATCAGGATATGACAAGTTAAGACCGTAGACATCTCAGCTCAGATCAGTACTAGACAAGATCAAATTGAGTTCAATTTGGTTTAATTCTAGTCAGTTCATAACAACTTAGCTAGCGGTTCCATGAGGTTGATTCAAACTGAAACTAAACAAGTCTGAAGCATACAAAGATTTTGACAACTGATCCGTTCAGTAGCTTATCCTATCACCAATCGGTTCTAATCAGACTGATCATACAACAAGGGCGGAGACCTTACCAGTTTTACTTCAGTGATGGATGAACTTGGTTGCTCACTCTCTTCATGCTAAGAACACGTTCTGACCTTCAAACAAAAGAGATCAATATTCGGTTCAACTCAGGACAAAACATAGCATGGCTTAGGGTTTACATCAGATATGAAGCTTCCCTAAAAATGATCTGATTAAACTGATCCGAACAAACTGATTTAAGGTCTTACCCGTTCAATACTTGAGATTGAGAAGTTGTAAAGTGATCTCATGAATCTTCCGGACAAGAAACATTTTTTCCACATAAAGGTCGTCCATGCTCTGATCTCTCTTCTGATTTTTCCCTGAATTTTTCTCTCAATTTTTCTAAAAGATTTTTCTATCTTCTTTCTCTCTTCGTCTCTAAACTTTTCTCTCTGGTTTTTGCTCTCTGTTTCAGAACGTGGGAAGCATGTGATTGAGATGATTAAGTAGATGAGATGAGCTTTTTGTGAGTGTCCAGGTTAACACAAAGCTACACAAAGCTTTGGTGTGCAAGGAACATCTGGTGTCCTGCTTCAGCTTCTCCAGCAACCAAGCAGCTCAAAGTTTCCTTGCTATGAAGAAATCTTTCCAGCCACATGATTTTTATTTTATAAATCTGAGCCAGCAAGCAAGCAGACATCTTGTGAATGTCATGTGCCATTTACTACGGAAGCAAGCAAGCAGGAAGGTGCATGTCACATGTCCAGATCAAGAAGGAAGCAAGCAGCCAGGCAGCACATGACATGCACATGACTCGCAAGCAACTGAAAGTATTCCAGACCAGTTTTTGATCAAATGTTTTCCGTCCATTCGTTCTTGTTCTGATTTTGGATAAACTGGTCCAACTTATATATAACTCGACCATAATAATTACCACTCGATCAAAACTATCAAGGGAAATCCTTTCAACCGCATGACAGTCCCATTGAGACATTAATTCATCGGGTTGATTTTATTTTTTAAATCTGGTCGACTAACTCCGACCTGGTCGAGCGGAAATTTTCTCGACCAAAAATTCATTGGCTTGTGAGGGTTATTACAAGCGCCCTAGACCCCACCCTTACTGGTGTCTTATAATTTAATTTAATTTTCCATTTCCTTTCATTTCCTATCCTTATCATATTCATTCTATTCTAGACACCACCCGTTCTTGGGATCTCATTTAATTCAGTACACATCCAATACACAGATCCTATCATTCATGATCATTCATCTATACGGTTCAAAAAACTGGTTATCTATTAACCGAGGTTCATTTTTTCTAACCACTTAGATTTCAATAAACACACATACCATTCAATCAATCAAGCAAGTGTAGCAAGCAATCATTCAATCATCCACAACAGCACAAGCAGTCCATTAAAATCCTTTAGTAGTATGGGAATTCTTATGCGGCATGATCTATGCATCTAGCATCCTAGCATCCTTTATGATCTAACAACCTAACATCAATTAGAGCTAAACCAATCATAATCCCCTCCATTCAGCAATATAAAGTACATGAGAAGAGATCTAGGTTCGAAACACCTCACCTGAGATTATATCTGAGATCTGGGACACAAGAGAGTGAGAGATAGAGATCGAACAACACTAAAGACCACTCAGCCTCGGTAAACTCGCGAACATTGGCCGGCTCTCGTGACGGCACGACAAAGAAGTCCGGCAGGAGAGAGCGAGACGACAAGGAGAGAGTGAAGAGAGAGTAAGAGAGAGAGAGAGAGAGAGAGAGAGAGAGAGAGAGAGAGAGAGAGAGAGAGAGAGAGAGAGAGAGAGAGAGAGAGAGAGAGACGACGACGACTAGTGTTTTCTCGTCTCCAGGAATCTCTACATGACTTCGCTCTAGAATTTCTGATGGGAGAAAAGGAGAAGGAGGCCTGGTATTTATAGGGAAAAGAGGGACCTTAGGGTTTTAACCTAATGGGCGGTATACAATACCTCCCATTAAGATTTTTTTGGGCTAGGGTTTGGGGTGTTACAAGACCCACGAGACACTCTCTCCTTGCTAACAATGAGAATCCAAATGATAGATAACCTCAAGCATCTTATTCCAGATTTATACTACTAACAAGTTTGCATACACGCACAACCGTTACACAACACATTCCATGTGCCCTTGTCTATACTACTATTTAGCAAGTTATGTACGCACACACAACTGATGACAAAACACCCTATTTGCTTTAGTCTATTTCCTAGCAACACCCGTTATTCCTTATTCATTGAGCTTCTAGAACTTGCTCCTAACTTTGTCCATCACGTACTACTTCTTCTCTTGGCTTTCCTGATTGTGTGATACCGTCTTCTTATGAGCTTTGCTGAGAGAGTACTGGTACAAGACAAGAGGATGAAAAGGCTCATACGTATACGTATCAATACCCGGGTCAATGAAACTGACCTTGTCCTCAAGGTCCAAAGAAGGGAACTTCTTGCTGATTGTTGTCTTCCATTTCCAAGTACAATCATGAGCTGGGAGCCCTTTCCACTTGATCAGAACCTCCTCTTGTCATAATGCCCCAACCATATGGAACAATTCTTCAATATTTTCATTGAAGCCAAAGGTGCTCTCTTCCGGCTTAAAGAAGCTGCGACTAGTTTTGCCTTTCCCGAATGGTAGGCAATATACAAATCATAATCCGCACCATTGAGGTAAGATTGCCATATCTTTCAGTGCAATCACGACTGCAGCCATCCTATACGTCGTGTGTTGGATAGTTTCCTTCATATTTCATTAACTGCCTCGACGCATAAGCGATCATTTTACCGTGCTGCATAAGATGACGTCCAAGTCCTACTTTTAATGCATCAATGTAAATCACAAAATGCTCGATGTCCATAGGAAGAACCAATACTGAAGTACTTGTCAACATTTCATTGAGTTTGGAGAAGCTCTCTTCACAATCTGCTGTCCAAGTAAACTAAACATCTTTCCCAGTTAGCTTTGTCATCGGTTGAGCCATGCTAGCAAATCCTGTAACAAAACATCAGTATCATCCAGCTAATCCTAGAAAGCTTCTGATCTCTGTCGCATTTCTTGGTATAGGCCAGTCCACAATCGACAGACACTCCTTTCTCCGAGACTACATGAATCAAGAAACCGATCTCCCTTTGCCAAAATCTACATTTTCTAAGTCTAGAAAAAAAATTGTGTTCCCGCAATCTGTCCAAGACTGTTCTCAGATGAGTCTGGTGCTCTTCCCGATTCTTGGAGTAGACCAGGATATCATCTATGAAGACTATAACAAATTCATTCATGCAATCTCTATAAAATTATTCATAAGTTTCATGAAGGTTGCATGTGCGTTTTTCAATCAAAAATGCATGACCTCGAACTCATAATGCCCATATCTTAATCTGAAGGCTGTCTTACGGATGTCTTCCTCAGCTATCATAATCTGATGGTATCCAGAAGATAGATCAATCAGAGTTGGTCCAATAACCCATTTATCCTTGTAAGAGGGCACTTGTTCTTCACTATAACTCTGTTAAGCCCACCATAGTCGATGCATAATCTGAAGCTACCATCTTTCTTCTTCACAAGTAAGATCGGTGCGCCCAAAGGTGAACTGCTTGGACCCACAAATCCCTTTTCTTCAATTAACTAAGTTGCTTCTTTATCTCAAACATCTCTAGTGAATCCATCCGGTTTAAAACTTTGCAGATTGGAGCTGTACCTAGTTCGAGCACTATTGTGAAAGGATCAAAACGGTCCGGTGGTAATCATGTCAAGGACTCGAACACATCTTCATACTCCTTTACAACTGGAATCTCTCTAAATCCAGCATCTGGCTCAACTTCCACAGTCGTGATTATGGCCAAGTATGTTTCACAACCTTTTCCCAACATACGCTCTGCTTGAACTGCCGAAACAGTCAAGCTCTCTTTGAACTGCCGAAACAGTCAAGCTCTCTTTGGTAGGTCTGACTTCTTGATGCACGACCTTTCCATTGGCGGTTTCAAACTGAAATCGGCCTCGATGACAGTCTAGAAGTGCTTTTTAATTCCTCAACCAATCCATTCCAAGGACCACACCGAAATACTTCACTGGGTAAAACATCAAATCGCCTAACATGTTCAGTTCACCGATCATCACATAGACGTTTCAGATTTTTTAAAAGTATGCATGAACTGACCACTAGACGCTCGAACTAACCTACTTCGCCTTCGGTTTCTTTCTGAAACTCACCTATTCCAATAATCTAAGGTTTCACAAAGAAGCGAGGTGCACGAGAACCAAAAAATACATGAGTTACCACTCCGCCGATGACTAAGGTCCCTACATATTCACTTGGAATGCTAAGGACCTATATATACAGACAATAAATTTCACACAGAAATTCTTAAGGTAAGAGTAAGAGATAGGATGACTCATCAGTGATTGGACGAGAAGAGCTAGGATCCGTGGATACATCCGCGATTGTATACACCCACAGAATGATGGACTGCCTCTCTGCAGCCGGTTGAGGCCCATCACTTGCATGCTTCCCAGCTTCGTGTGCATTCTTCGGACACTGATACATGAAGTTCCCCGCTTCTCCGCAAGTGTAGCACACTTGTTCAATTTTCCCTTGTACTTTGGGCCTCCTATCTTCCTCAGGGCAATCACAAACCTTGTGTTCCATACTTCCGCAATGGTGACGCTTCCGAGACAAGACAACAGGGTCCTTGATGCATCTTCCCACAAGTTGAGCATGCATTGTGACTTGTTACTGCTGGATTTCTGAATGAGACAGTCTTCACCATCTTTTGGTTCTTTTCAGCATGTTTCAAAAGGTGACTTTGCAGATCACTGCCAAAAACCTTGGGTTCCTCAATGAAACTGCATCTTCTCCACCAGCTCGACCATTTAGTAGCATAGTTTCAAATCTTACAACAGGTTTGGAGATCGACTCTAAGTCCACGCATGAACTTGTGAACTACAGATACCTCTTTCTCTGCTTCGCGTTCAACATACTTCTTGAGGCTATTGAATTCTGCCTCATACTCTCTCATGGTCATTGATCCTGGTTTTTGTTTAAGGAATGCACCTTCAAGCTTATCGAAGGCTTTCTATGAGAATTAATTACGGAGAAAATTTGCACTGAAATTCACCCAAGTATATTGTTTGGCACCAAGACGGGCTGACACACCTTGCCACCAGATGCGCGCATCACCATCCCAATAATGCATTGCAATATCCTTCTTGTAAGTAATAGGACTGCAGATTGAGATAAAGTGACGCTCTAGCCTGTTGATCCACTGATTCGCTTCCATTTGTTTGGAACCATCCAAAAAGAACTTTGTTCCTAGATTCTGCATGTAGTTCATCACCTGCAAGTAGGACGGATTTCTTGCAAATCCTCCACCATAGGTGGAATCTCTAGTGGTATTGTGACCACTGGAATTCTTACCATGACTTGAGCCATCATAGCCAAAATGGCTTCCATTCAAATAGGATCCCAAAAAATTTTTGCAGCTGCTGCCGCTGCATTGTTCACCGTCGCAGCATTAGCAACTTTATGAAAATCCTCAGTTCCAGATTCATTCATGGCAACATTGTTCGCATATGCTTCCCCGGTTTCACCCACAATTCTTCTTGTGCTGCGGTTACTCTTAGCCATATGCATTCAATTTACAAATAAGTTAGCGATTAACCAACTTACTTCTCATAATCAATTAACATAAGTTATTGCGAGACAATTGGCTTAGAAGGATGGGTTTTTGACCACTAACCCATTAGCTTAGATTATCCTAGAACCGTTTACGCTCTGATACCACTTGAAGGGTTCCGACCCATTTTTTGTACTGAAAGTTTGAGTCTTGGTCGAATTTCTCGGCCAGACTTAGGTCGTTTTCAACTTTCTATACTTTTAGAATTTTTTTAGCATTTAGTTCAATTTCAGACAAGTCAAACAAGCATAATAAGATTTAGATAGATAAATTGAGGTTTGATTTAGCAAATGAGTTTGCTAAATAAGTTATTACAAGTTAAACCCGTCCTATATCTACCCAAATCCACCAACCTTCCTTCCTGCATTGTCCCACAATCATTCTATGTCTTTACCCTTTCGGGCTTGATAATGATCTGCATTCACAAAGAATGCATAAGCAACAATCTTTCTTAGTGAGGAAGGCAATGCCGCCTCACTTAGCCATAGTAAATCAATTGTATTAAGCCAGCTCATCAGTTCAACTGGACATTCTTATCACCAGTCAAATGCTTGATCGACATAACCATTCCAAGCCAAAGTGCCAATCACAATCCAGTCATAGACTAATCCAGACACATCACCAGAGGAATCAATAACTTGATCTAAGTGAGAATAGCTCAAATAATTTGAATTAGATAAGCAGACGGTATAGAAAAATCCCATATAAATCAGACTATTATTGCGTGCATTAGATTACGGTCACACATTCACCTTTGTCTTAGATTCAGTATGTCTTAGTTTGATTTGGTCTTTCTGGCACCTCTTGCACACCTTTATTTGGATCCATCAAACACTAAAACAGTCAGAATCATCCAACAGACGATCATATTTAACTTGGATTTGATCGATCCAGCCAAATCTCGAAGTTTTTTCTTGATCGGACTTTTCTCTCTCTGGGTTTTTCTCAGGTTTGTTTGCGACAGAATGAAGAAAATGAAGAAGAAAGCGATTAAATGAAACATATGGGCGGTTTAATCCAAGAAACTTCCCATAAAACCGTTCAGCTCATTTTCCGCTCGGCCATAACTGATAACATCCACCCCGCGCTTAAAAGCACTCTAGCTTGACTTTTTTCCAAATGTGATCTGAATCTGTTCTCGCCAATCTGTCCGCTAGAGATGATTCAGAGCAATCTTCACAACTTGTAAGCTGTAAAGACTGCATAAGGAATTTGTTTAAGTGAGGAAATATACTTTAAAATGAATTTTGATGTATAAAGGAATATAAAAAGCGTAATATCTAGGAGAAATTTGCAAACCACTCATCGATAATGTTTTCATTATCCAAATAATAGTTCACAACAAAAGGTGAGTTTCCAAACTTATCATTGTCGCCTTTGAGTGAAACCTTAAAAAGAACTCTATTTTCAACAATGGAATCAAGCAACTCAGGATAAACTGGTATGTGATCAAACTGAAAATAATACAAAGATTACATAATATATTAGAATCACAATTTAATGAATTTGAAATATATAATGATTGGCAGATTTTTCGAGGAAACTTTCAGCAATTTGATCGAATATCAAAAAACCTCGCAAAATCAGTATCTTCATGTGCACGCATAACCAAATAATATCTAAATACATAAAAATATATTACATTGCAAATGAGGCTACTTAATTTCTAATGCTATAAAAGCAAACAAATATTTTTAATAGATACTTGGGTAAACTAGATTAACATCGCCACACATCTTACAATTGTACTTCGGTTGAGTCCCATCATCGCCCGAAAACTCACCATATTCATGAACTTTAAGGCTGTAGGTTCTGCATTCCCAATAATACCAATTTTTGGAAGAATCAATCCCTTTGATGTTAACACAACAAACCGCTTTTCCAAACTACATGTAACATATATTATTTGATATCATTATATATGAAAAAAACAGAAAATGGTTATAAAGAAAAACGCAATCGTCAAGACATTTACTGATGCTGACTATAGAATACCAAATAAAGTATTCAGAAGATTTCTCGAAAAACTCACTCTGGACATTTAAAGAATTACCAAATGATATATGGCTGAAAGCACCTTTTGTAATCATTTAATGATTACTGGGCAACCTATATTGGAAAAATAATAACAAATCAACAGTAATTAATTCTGCACCTTGTGTTCTTAAATTGAAACTTATTCTAAAATGATCATAATTTTAATATATATACCTATTTGTGAAATTGTCAACATGTTCAGTAGTAGGATCAAACAATATCTTCGTGGCACTGAAAGCATTAGATATGTTTATCTTGCCTATAAAACACCGATAAGACAGCTAACATATAAATTTAATATATATAAAAGTGAACATAAAATGTTTGTTTTATAAAATGTTATATAATATTCTTAATAAAACTGATCATATATGTTTAAGACATTAGACATATGAATTAATATGTTAGTGAGAAACATAAAACGTTAAAGTAAGAAAAAAAGTTATACCTTTGTAAGATTTCATAGACATTAAATGCATGACACATACCACAATTGCATCCATTTTATTGGTGGTAAGAGCAAATGTTAGTTTTGCATGGCTCCCCTATAAAGTATATTTAAGTGTAACCTCACTGAAAATTATTTTCTATAAGATACTATGTCGTTGATTAGAATATATGAATATAGACGCTCCTTACTTTGTATCACGCAAAATGAGTTGTAGTTTGGAAGAATTGTTTGACTTTTCTTTTGTCATCACTTCTTCAACGTTACCAACTTCAATGATTTGGCCAATGACATTTATTTATTACAAACATGAGTGATTATGTAAACTGTAAATTATGTAAAAGCATGATTTTTTGTGGTACTAAATAAATAAAAATATAAGAACATTATTTTCTATCAATACGTTTTTTTTGTATTTTTTCATCTAAGATCTCACCAAAGTTAGTGAAATATTTCTTCGGTACATCATCAGGAAAATCCATCAACGCTTTAGTCTTAGTTTTCCTTAGTAAAGCCAGTTTGTAAAGAAACGAACTGATCTTGAACTCGCCACCGTATTCTTTCAGACTGAATGTGTTTATTGATAAAGCTTGACCTTCGTTTAGAAGATGTTTATGTTTCTAAACCAGATCATTCTCCACAAAAGCGTGCACTCTGGTACCATGTGATAATTTTAAAATATGGAATTGTAGTTTAATAAGTCGCGAATGAATTTGATTTTAGTATTATGAAAGTAATAGATCTTGTAATAATAAACTTAAAGATGAATCTACAAGGACTAACTCAATAGAGTTTCTGGCTCTGGAGTTGTACAAAGTCCATTTGTTGATGATCTTGACACGAATCTTCTGAGTCTCACTAGATGCTTCTAATAGATTAACTGGAACGTAGCGGTGAATTTTTTTTGCGACAATTGACATTTTGAAGGAGAAGCGAGAGTAAAACGATTTGGTTGTAAATGAAAGGAAATATATATAATTATTAGACTGCTTAACCTATTTGACCGAAGAAAATATCCAAGTATCTCGTAGTTTCCTGTTTTAATGGTTAACAATAAATATAGTATCTTAACTACCATAATATGTGATATATTTAAATGATCGGCTAAACAAATTATGGTGTATACATTGAGATATTCTCTTTTTGGAAGCAATATCAAAACATACTCCTCCTATATCCTCCTATATATTAATTGAGAAGTCACTTCAGTGACTTTTGCTTACGTGTTAATCACAGGTGAAGTCTTGAGAAAATTGTTATAATTTGATTGGTCAATGATTTTTAATTTTTAATTATATCACTTGCCAAATAATCTAAATGATACTACAAGTAATATTTATGGTAAATATCCTCATATATATATTAATTGAAAAATCACTTTATTGACTTTTTCTTATGTGTCAGTCATTGGTGACATCTTTATAATTATTTAATTAGATCTAAAATAAAAGGTAAGTCTATAACCAATTAATATCACTTGCCAAATAATCTATATGATATTACAAGCAATAATTTATGGTAACTGATTGACAAAGTTATAGAAAAAGCAATGATGTTTCATTAATTCTTTCTTATATTTATAAACTATATAAAATAATGAATAATTTTTATAAAAGTTAATATAAATAATTTTATACTGTGTTCGAAAAATGTTTTCATATTCTTATATAGAGAAGTATATTTATATATAAAGTATTATAATAATTATTAATGTCTTATAATTTCCATATATAATTTATAAATCATTTATCAAGTTTTTTTTTGAAATTCAAAAAATGATTTATTATGGCTTCCAAATTAATTTTTAAGATTTTAAAATTGTTTATAAGAGCACATAAAAGAAAAATCGAATCCTTCTATATATTAATTGAGAAATCACTTTAATGATTTTTGCTTACATGTTAATCATTAGTGAAGTCTTGAAAAAATTGTTATAATTTGATTAATCACTGATTTTTGATTTTTAAGTATTTAGTTAGATCTAAAATAAAAGGCAAGTCTATAACCAATTAATATCACTTTTCAAATAATCTAAATGATATTACAAGCAATAATTTATGGTAATTATCCTCCTATATATTAATTGAGAAGTCATTTCTGTGACTTTTACTTACGTGTTAATCATTGGTGAAGTCTTGAAAAAATTGTTATAATTTGATTGGTCAATGATTTTTAATTTTTAATTATTTATGTAGATCTAGAAAAAGGTAAGTCTATAATTAATATATATCACTTGCCAAATAATATAAACAATATTACATGTAATATTTATGGTAACTATCCTCATATATATTAATTAAAAAGTCACTTTAATGACTTTTTCTTACGTATCAATCATTGATGAAAAAATTGTTATAGTTTGATTGGTCAATGATTTTTAATTTTTAATTATTTAATTAGATCTAAAATAAAAGGTAAGTCTATAACTAATTAATATCACTTGCCAAATAATCTATATGATATTACAAACAATAATTTATGGTAACTCATTGACAAAATTGTAGAAAAAGTAATGATGTTTGACTAATTCTTTCTTATATTTATAAACTATATAAAATAATGAATGTTTTTTATAATAGTTAATATAAATAATTTGATACTGTGTTCAAAAAAATGTTTTCATATTCTTATATAGAGAAGTATATTCATATATGAAGCATTATAATAATTATTAATATCTTATAATTTCCATATATAATTTAGAAATCATTTATCAAGTTTTTTTAAATTCAACAAATGATTTATTATGGCTTCCAAATTCATTTTTATAATTTTAAATTTTTTTATAAAAGCACACAAAAGAAAAATCAAAATTATATATTAAAGGAGAAGTTATTTCAATGATTTTGCTTATGTGTCGATTATTGCTGATTTTTTTAAAAAAATATTATAATTTGCTTGGTCGATGATTTTAACTTAATGTAATTTTAATTAGTTATAAAAATAAAAGTAAAAACTAGAAATAATTGATATAAGTTGCCAAATAATCTAAATGATACTACAAATAATGATTTATGATAACTAATTGTTAGAATTACAGAAAGAGTAATAGTTTTTCAAAAAAAAATGTTTAATTACAAATACTGATTTATGGTAACCAAATGTTAGAATTATTAAAAAGAGTAATTGTTTCTAAAAGAGAATAATGTTTAATTAATTATCTTTATAGTTATAATAATCTAATGACCAAATTATTTATATATAAATCACTATAATAATTTTATAGTTTACATAAAGAATTATATTCTTACATTGGTATATGTTAACTATTAATGTCTTATAAAGTTCATATATTCTTTATAAATCATTTATTAATTTTTCTTTAAAAAATATTTATTATATCTTCCAAAATCATTTTCAGAATTTTCAAATTATTTATAAGAGCATATAAATCATTTATAGAAGAAAAATAGAAAATTTGGAGAAAAAAAAAATATGCTATAGAAAATATTTTGTTTTTCATTCAAAAAGAATTAAAATAAGGTGATAATTACATATTTATTAAAATGTTTGATTAATATATATGTACACTAAAAACTATATATATTATCGTTTAATATATAAGTTTTAAAGTTTGGACTGGTTATATTTAACGGAACATGTGAGAGCTTTGCAACTATAAAATGTTTTGAATTTAAGTCAAATAAACCATAGTATAGTGACTATGGTAATGTGATGATTAAAAATAGATTATATGATGGGTATTTGATTTATCGATTGTATGGTTTGTGTTAATATTTAGAGAACAATAGAAATATTTGACAAAAATATGTAAGAAAATTAGGAAGCCATTAGTAATGCATGTTATAATGTGATAAAAAGAAATAATAAAGAGAGAAATAAGAAGAAGTTAAATATGAATATATGATGCATAATATGTGTGAGAGAAGTTATTGTTATAACTATATATATATCAATTATTTATATCAAATTTATGAGTACTTTGCAACTAAAAATTATTTTGCTTTAAAATTTAATAAAGTGATAGATAAGATAATGTGATGATTATAAAGTGTTTTTAAAACAATTTTTTTTAAGTTTCCTATTAGTGAGTTCATTAATCATATGATCAAAATTAAGTAAAACAAATGTTTTTAGCTACTTAAATTAATATTACTGATTTTCACTATATCCAATGCTTCTAAAAACAATATTAATTTTTTTGATTTGTAAAGTATTTGAGTTAAAAAAGTTACGTTTTAATGTTTCTAATTATCATTGAAATTTTTTAGTATTATATATAATATATATTTTTATATAATATCCACACCTACAAATTTGCGGATAACGACCTAATTTCAAACTAGACATGGTTATTAAACAACCAAATTTCATAATAACGACATATTATTGTCTATCATACTTTTTGCTAGAAACATAAACCATAAACACTAAAAACTGCACCCTAACTATATAGAATATTAAACCTTAAATGTATACAAACAAAAAAAATATAACCCCTAAGCCATAGAACATGTAACTTTGAATTTGGAATTACATATCGTTAACTTTTGTAACAAACATATCATTTGTGGTTAAACCATAGAACATGCATCATTATATTTATATGTACAATAAAGTTTAAAAGAATATGATCGAGAGAATTTAATAGTTGTCTATCATACTTTTTGCTAGAAACATAAACCATAAACACTAAAAACTGCACCCTAACTATATAGAATATTAAACCCTAAATGTATACAAACAAAAAAAATATAACCCCTAAGCCATAGAACATGTAACTTTGAATTTGGAATTACATATCGTTAACTTTTGTAACAAACATATCATTTGTGGTTAAACCATAGAACATGCATCATTTATATTTATATGTACAATAAAGTTTAAAAGAATATGATCGAGAGAATTTCATAGTTGTGGACCAAATTGAGATTAGAAGATATTAACTAATAGAGGTTTGATTAACATAACCAGAAAATATATTCAAGAGAAACCGAGATTGATTTAAAACAGGAATTAAAAACGGTTATAGAAAATAATCTAGATTAATTAAAAATAGATTGATTTAAAAGGGTTAATGATAAATGCCTTATCACCATTATAAAATAGCTGAATCACCCTTGTGAAATAATAGTATGATTTGATAATTTGCAGTTCTGAATCTTTTCCTTATAATAGTTTTCATAAATTAACGATGCTAACATATAATATTACATATAACAAATATGTTTAATAATAATTAATTAAATTAATTTATGCCATCAGTAAAAAATAAGTAAAAAATAATTTCTAGATCGCCACTGCTAACACATGAAGGTGAATAGTAGAATATTAATAGACCTGCAAAAATTAACGAGAGGGGCCAAAACCCACAATCAGGAAGTTTTCTTTTCATTAAACGGAGCTGAGACCCGTTTACTTTCTTCAACCAGCTGGTGGGTTAGGCCGTTGAAAGTAACGGAGCCAGATTTGCCACAGAACATTTCAGCTCGAGCATAGTTATCAAATTGCTTTGATTCAGATCGAGAAGAACATATTACACGACCACGGCTCAAGTAATTAAAAAAAAGAGTTTAGAAGAGAAGCATTTTTGCTTTTGAATTAGGAAAAAAAACTATCCAAGCTGGAAGAAATAAAAATAATTGCAGAAAGAGTGGAGAAGATAGGAGGCTCAGCAAAGTAACCTTTGGAAACTTTAGCATCATTCTACTACCACTCACATCCACTTTAATGGTGGTGGTGATAGCAGCCGTAAGTCCGGCCTTTTTTTCATCAGCGCCACCTTCTTTATTCAATAGAAAAACGAATACTTTCATAACCGATTGAAAACCACAGAAGACAGAGACATTTGGGAGAGAAAACTTAAAAATCATCAAAATGAAAAACAGAAAAAGATGTCTTCTTACAACGGTTGACATCTAGAGTTGAAAACCCTAATCATCCCCATGGATCGTACGCTGGGCTATATATGTATTCTGGAGTTGAGCAATCTATATAAGCCCACTTAATGGGCCTCAAGAAGTTTACAAGTTTACCTTAGTGGGCCAAAATAAACACCGTTTTTCGCCAAGATTTTCTAATACAATTTACCTTTAAAGTGAAATTAACAATTTAATCTTAACCCACCCAATAAGGATATCTCTTTAATCGCCAGACATTCATTCTAGGGTTCTTCTCTTCCTTTCTTCCTCTTCTCTCAGCTCAGAGAGCGTAATCATGGACGCCGTGGCAGCGAGTTTGACTCAATCTCCCTCCTTTCTGCGTCGAACTTCCAAAAATGTTTCTGGGTCGATTCTCCTGACGGCAAGCTCCCCTGGGTTCATGCGATTCGGCTCCGGACCTGAGTTTCGACACAGAGTATTTCTCCAATCTCTAACATTTGATGCAAATCGAGTTCTCCACGAACCATTCATTGTCTCAAAAATATAACTATTTGATTTGAATCCGCTTGCAGCACTGCTCTTGTCATAAGCTCTCGAGACCATTGCAAAGCCGAACAGTTTCTCGTAGAAGCTTTGTAGTTAAAGCTTCAGCTTCTGGTGATGTATCTGACTCAATCGCACCACTTCAATTGAAGTCTCCGGTCGGTCAGTTTCTGTCGCAGATACTCGTGAGCCATCCTCATCTTGTTCCAGCAGCTGTTGAACAACAGCTTGAACTGCTTCAGACTGACCGAGAAGCTGAGGAACAGATCAAAGATTCATCATCTGTTCCTGGAACAGAGATTGTTCTTTACAGGTTTTGTTTCTTACATGCCCATCTTATTACCCTTGTGATGGTTTTGTTCTTGAATTAGATTTTTTGTTCTTGGATGTTTAGGAGAATAGCTGAGGTTAAGGAGAAAGAGAGAAGAAGGGCTTTGGAAGAGATTTTATATGCTTTAGTTGTTCAGAAGTTCATGGACGCTAACGTTTCACTTGTACCATCAATAACCTCATCATCTACTGATCCGTCTGGGAGAGTTGATACTTGGCCGACTCAAGACGGGGAACTCGAGCAACTTCACTCCCCTGAGGTTTATGAGATGATTCAGAATCATCTTTCCATCATTCTTAAAAACCGTGAGGGTGATCTGTCAACTGTAGCACAGATAAGCAAGCTCGGAGTTGGACAAGTATATGCTGCCTCTGTGATGTATGGTTATTTCCTGAAGCGGATCGACCAAAGGTTTCAGCTTGAGAAGACGATGAAGATTCTTCCAGGTGGGTCAGATGAAGGTGAGACTAGCATTGAACAAGCAGGACGGGAAACAGAGAGAATCTTCTATCAAGAAGCGGAAGAGACTTATCAAGCTGTATCCTCAAACCTAGAAGTTGGATCATTTGTGGGAGGGATCAATGCCAGTGGCGGTTCTAGCAGCGAAATGAAGCAATCCCGGTTAAAGACATACGTCATGTCCTTTGATGGAGAAACCCTTCAGAGATATGCTACAATAAGATCAAGAGAAGCAGTTGGGATCATCGAAAAGCATACAGAGGCGTTGTTTGGGAGGCCAGAGATTGTGATAACACCGCAAGGCACAATCGATTCGTCCAAGGACCAGCACATAAAGATCAGTTTCAAGGGACTGAAGACGCTTGTGTTGGAGGCTGTGACGTTTGGTTCGTTCCTATGGGATGTGGAGAGCTATGTAGATTCAAGGTATCACTTCGTACTGAACTGATATTGCCTGCGTGTGTTGGTGATGCTGTGATTCTCTGGGAGGCTTTTTTAGGGGGGGTTCTTTGTAACATATGCACAGACCAACTAGTATTTGTTTCTCTCTGAGAATTAAGAGTCATTAATACCTATTTTAAATTGCTGAACGAGCTGCATCAAGAGGTTTGCTTGCGAAGCTGCTTCAAGTTTCAACATTATATATGGTTTATCGTAAATAAATTTGAGACTATTCTTGAAATGATTACTGATATTCAGAGAGGATGATGAGTGATATATATAGTTGCAAGATGTTCTTGGTACATACTGTTTTCTTCAGGTTCAGTGATATTGGTAGTAAAGAAAATGCAATGATGAGTACTCCTATGGTTTTGAAGAACCATCTCTTTATAGTGGTGGAGATTATTCTTCCTTGTGTCTCTTCTCCGCTTCTTCCAAAATCTCTAGGTCCTTGTTGTACTTGCAGATATGGTAAATGCCCCTGTCAGTGTAATAGAAGAGAGAAGATATCAGTAAAATCACGAGGGCTGGTTTGTGTTTATGACTGATAATAATAGCTGATGATGTTACCAGTAGTGAAACATGCCTGCAGCAAAGAGAACCACATTCCTCTGAGTTTTGTAGATCTTGGTATAATGTAAACACACAAAAACTCGTTAGTAAACAATCTTTTAGGCATTTCGGAGGGAGGGAGGGCTACGTGCCACCAAGGTCCTCCACTAAACAAACGGATCTTGTTAATCACAGCAATGTGATTCGAGATCAAGAAGTTCTTTTTCTGAGGCGTAACAGATCACCTATAGCAGATTCTAATAGATACACTAATTTTTGTTAGTCGGACAACGATGTATGCCCCTTGTAGCATTCTACTACACCGAAATCCTGGTCCATGCCAGGAACTATCAACTAAGAAAGGAGATCAAGTGCTTACTGCAGTACATCAATGATTCATTCTCCATATCAGGCAGTGCACCACTTTAATCAGACTACTAGAAGGCTACATGTCATCGAGGCCCTACACCAAGAAACAAAACTCATCATCCACTGAATGCAAGAATAAGATCATGGATCCTTTGAGCAACAATCATCTCATTAGCCTCCGAGTCTTGAAATGCTTATTGGGCAACAATCATCTTTCAACTATTTACGTCTAAAATTTCTAGTCACGGGTTTCTAAGTGGTCCATGCTAGAAAAAACTCGGAGAAATGCACTAAAGAAGCAAATTTCCTGTTCACGATAAGCCTGTTGAGATGGAACGACCCCGTTTGACCAAAGTGCACGGGTTATCTCCCAAATTCACCCATCAAATCGAAAGATAAAGCGTTTGATCTATGGCTCTTGTGAGGATTCCTTGAGACTATGATGTGATCATGGATAGACAGCTCGAACCCGAACATGAAGAGGTGCTTGTAGCTGAGGATGCAACATTGAAGAATGCTTTGAAACAAGAAGAATACATTGGTCTTGGTCGAAGCTTGATCTTCCAAGACACCTTAACCATCATTCAATCTTTCCATATTCAAGCTGATCATATCATCTAGGCAAGTAGGATTGTGTGTGCTTTTTTCCTCACTTTTGGTTTTGTCCCAATGGATTTTACGGAGGGAGTTTTTTAACGAGGCCACAAGACTACTTCTCATATCTCCTAGATGATTGATCTCGGACCGGCCACATCTCTACCTTATGTTATGTTTTATCCTATGTTTTCACTCAGTCTCTATTTATTTTCAAGAGGAGCCTCTTGGCCTTTTCGAGACGATGTGCATGTACAGCCTTCTCCCTTTATATTCTGGTCAATACTCTCTTCTAATCTATCAAATATTTAAGTCAAAAACTTGTTTTCTTATTCTTAATCATCTCTGTCGAGTTTCTTAAGTTCTAGTGGGTAATATCCAGAGTTCAAGGGCTTCTTATTTGGTGTGTCATATCCAAATCGGTTGCCTAGGAGTATCAAGAGTCTCTTCATCATTCTTGTGTCACCATTCGATCCACAATCTTTGATAAACTTAAGTTTCTGATTCGTTTATGCAAGGATCTATCCCATACCATCCAGAGACGCATCCTAGGATCTTATAAGACTAGGTTTTGAACTCATCACAAGGGCTTTCACACCTTTGAGTGGCGTTCTTCGTTCCATCTTCATCATCTCCGCTTTTCACCAGCCGGTTCTTTAATCGATTAGATAGAGTCAATGAACCACCCCTCTTGTTGGATCAATCATCGTTTGGGTTCAGAAGTTTGTGAGTCTTTAATAGCTTAGGGTTACATTATTTTTGGTATTAGAGCTGAAGTTCCAATCACCTATCTTTCTATTTTGTTTCCGTTCAGTTCTCACAAAAAAAATGAATTTAATGTTTAAGTTCTTTGTTTCACAAGTCCCTTTTTCAAAAAAAAAAAACCTAAAAAATCCTTTTGTTTCTTATACTTTGTCTCAGTTCTTTTTACACTTTAAACCAAAAAAATAATAATGTTGTTTCGTTTTGTTTCTGGTTTTTATTGATTATTCTTTGTAAAACAAAAAAAAAATCAAGTTTCGAGGACTACTCTTTTAAGAAAGAGAGTATGATGTGATAATCAGATCCTTAATCAAGAGAATATGAAAGTGGTCTACTCGTTTGTTGGAATATGTTGTCAAGAAACTATACACTATGTCGAGATGACAAATATCATAAGCTTCAAAGGGAATTAAAGACTTATCTACAAGATTTTGCATTAGTGGGCAAGAGATCGTACCATAAATAAGATTATATGGTGCCTTAATTCAAGTGTTTCCCCCATTACCGCAACATGATCATCACTTATTATTTTCCTATTTTATTACTCCCTCTGTTTCATTATAAGTGTCACTTTAGGTTTTTGCACACGGATTAAGAAAACAATTAATTTTGCATATTTTCTATATAAAAACACAATTACCTATACACCTAACCATATTTCAACCAATAGAAAAATAATCTGCAGCATAAAATTAATAAATTTTGCATCGAAAGTCGAAAACGACACTTATTTTGTAACAAAAAAACTTCTCTAAAATGACACTTATTCTTAAACGGAGGGAGTAGTTTGTAACATTAATGGTTTGACTTTGTACGAGCTTATAAAAGCTAAGTTTGTTTTCATTTTGTATATACACAAATTTTTAGAATAAAAAGAGTTTCTCTCTAAAGTTTAGGCTTAGTTTTGTTTATCTAAGTTAGATGGATTTCTTCACTTAGTAAACGTTTGATCTATGTCTCTTGTGAGAATTCCTTGACTAGGTATTGAACTCATCACAAGGGCTTTCACACGCTTGAGTGGCTTTCTTCATTCCATCTTCATCATCTCCGCTTTTCACCTGCTGGTTAGTCGATTAGATCGATTCGATGAACCACCCCTCTTGTTGAATGGACCATCGTTTTGGTTCAGAAGTTTGTGAGCCTTTGATAGCTTAGGATTACATCACAAGGAAACCCTTATTCGCTGGATCAGGAAGACTTAGAGGAACGAGGTCATGGCTGATGGCTGAGTATTACATGACAGTGTAATGTCCAATAGTGACCCGAATGACTGTGGGCTGTTGTGCGGTGACCCTAATGAACGTGGGCCGTGTTGGTTGAAAGTTTCTTCTTCTGTCCTTTGTGGTAAGGATATAGGATATTGCCGATAGAGAAGAGGAGCACGAAGTCACCATGACCCGAGTTAGAGTGGTGTGTTGTGTTAGAGTATTTTGTCAAGTCATAGGTTTATGGAACCCTAGAGTAAGTGTTAACACCGATATACGGTGTTAAGAGTCGTAGTTAGTTAGAATTTTTATTGGTGATTTATTTACTTGTAGGTTTGTAACATTAAGACCTAATTCTGGCTCATGTACCAGATTAGGTTTGGTGTTTGTTTGGTTAGTATATACTCAAGGTTGGATGTTACATTGTTTTAGCGATTGCTTATGAAGGGTGGTAGATATTAAAAGCTATGCGGTATCGTTGGTTGGCCGATCATGTTCTTGTTTGATTGTTGGTCGACCAGTTAATGATACTTGTATAGTCTAAGTGTCTAACACTACATGAGTACTAAACTCAGGCATATATATGGTTAACTAGGGATTCGTTGTTGACTTTTTTTCATGCAGGTTCATGTTACTTGAAGTTAGATCATGGAAGGAGGTCGGGTCTAACTTAGTAACGGTTTGATTACATAGTAAATTGTGATTGATTGCTTAGACTTAGCTTTGATTGCTTGCTTAAGCTAGATTGCTTGTTGTTTTGGGTTGTCTGGGTTAGTTTCTAGGTTGCGGGTACATGCCGCCAGCTCACTAAGTGAAATTAGGTTACTCATCCAACTCCATTGTATTTTTTGCATGTAGCTTTAGTAAGGATGATCAAATAGCTTGGTGTTGGACGTTAGGGCCGCTGGAGTAAATTTTCATGTCTTTTGTAAACGTATTTTGATAGTTGTTGTGTTGACTCAATTTGGCATTAGTCTAGACCCAGTCTTGAATTATTTCAGTGAAAGAATATTTCGTGCATTAATAAAGTAATTGTTTTATGTGCACATCATGAGTACTCTGATATTTGACTAGTCTGTTCTAACACAACGTTAGGTCTTGGTACGGGTTGAAAAGCCTTAGGCCTCGATCTAATGGAAACACTAACTCTTGGTACCGGTTGCAAAGCCTTAGGCCTTGATTTAGCTGGATGTGTAAGTGGATGAACTGGTCTAAGTTGTGGAGTAAGTTCTGTGAGTCTGACCGGATCGTTCCTAGCCCGTCACATAGCACTTCCGGACCATGGTGTTGGGTTAGACGGTCAATCATGTTCTTGTTTGATTGTTGTCTGACCGGTTGGCTCATTTCATCTCTAAACCTGAGTGTTGGTCGGTCTATCTATCATGTTCTTGTTTGATTGTTGGCCGGTTGGTCGACAATATGCCTTGGACAGTCCGAAGGTGTTACAGTTCGGGTTGACATAAGACAGACGGTCGATGGGTGTGAGTGGTGTTCGAGTCATTTAGGCCTAGTGTTGTATAGGATCAATATTATTATACTTAAAGTACAATGTATCAAATCTATGACGATATACACAATGCGGCCATATGGCTTTCTTTGCTTTCGCATATTAATTGATTAGGTAAGGAATACCTGGTTAGAAACTCTTTTGAATATTACACTTAAACATGATAAATACCATAAAATGGAATGACTAGATATGGTTCGCCTATCGGCTTGGATTGTGTGAGGCCGGTTTGGATGAGAGTCTGAATCGGGTCTTACAACACACCTTTTCCTTTGCAGTACACATCTTGGGATTTTAGAACCAGTGTCTTGATATTCTCTTGACTCATCACTCATCCTTACATCATCAAGGCTCGTCCAATAAACTCATTTTCAAATCCATTCGTAAGGGGAAAAAATACCATGATTGTTGGACATTTCCATGTCCAAGTACCAAACTTGATTCTCAAACTCATGTTTTTCTTTACCTGGTAGAACCTCCTCTGACTCTTGATAACCAAATATATCATCACAAACTTCACCAACAACAAGGGTAAGTCCTAATCCCAATTAACCTAATAAAGGAGCATGCTGGCTTCATAATCTCTCATTTGCAGCACATTTGACTCGATAAAACATTTAAAAACATGATCCCATAGGAACATCAAGAACCATGTTTTGATACCACCCTTCGTTGTACCACCCCCTATCTGGATTAAGTTAATGATAATGAGTTTGATGTGCGCATATCAAACAAGAACATGCATGAAAAACTATAAAAATTTAACGAGATCGAAGATGCTACTACACGTCTCCAAAACATTCGATCCGAGGTTACTAGATTAAATCAGAAATCCCAAGGTCAAATGTACAAGAGCAGGTTTCCTAACGCTTCTAAGTTAGAGCTTTGCAACCGAGTTTGAAACTGTTAGTTGGTTTGTCCCATAGTAGTACTAATATCATATGGAAGCCAAACATTTTCATAAACTTATTGCAAAAGGCACAAACATTACGCCAACAACACTCCTCATTCGCAACCCAAGATACCTTTATGTTTATTTGCAAAACAAAGAGTCTAATGAGCAACTAACTGACTTAGTGAGTCAGGGTTACCTAACAATTAAATTATTCCCCCAATATGCATAAACAACAAACAACAAAAACCAAGGATCAATTATTTCATCAACATGCAATGCGAAAATAAAGCAATCAAGTAACCCACACATCCACCCTTCACAGGTGGTTAGATCACCATCGATCATCGAGGCATGCCTCTCGCCATTGGTAATCCACCATCCCACCCACATCGACTCTATGCATAAAGTCTTAAAAATCTGACTAAAGAGGCATAGCTGCCTACATCGACCATAGTAACGAAGTCTCAAAAGGTTGACTGAAGTGGCATAGCAAGGCTGCATCATCATGCAGAAACACAGTCGACAATAGCTACTCAATCACCGTGTCTTGTCTGGAACTAACTTTGGTACGGCCCCAGACAAGGCCCAACATTAGGGTGGAGCAATGACTCTCATAACACTCCTCCTCGAATGTTGGAACCTCACGAATCACTACTCAACAAAAGTCGACGAGGTCTAGGATAAGGCTAATCTGATTACAATCATAATCAAACATCCTATACCATCTGAGTTGAGGCCCAAATGATATGACACATTCATACAAGTTTTTGCATCACAACATCAATACAACATCAATATATCACAAATATGCCCCCCCCAAGCCAAGGCCTGAATGATATAACCCAATATATTTGACAAGCATCAATCATTATCATTATATTTCTAAACGCACAACCTAGCAATGGCATCAACCAATACTCTTGTTTTGCAGGTACTAACCGCACACACAACAATCACAGCCCCTAACCGAGACTCACTTGGGAGAATGAGTCGTCTAGCCTTATGATCCACGGATTTACCACCATAAGGCTATATTATAGGCAGAGTTTTTATTATGTACTTTGAGTTTGTTGTAGGTAATTTACAGGTCTAGGTGTGTATTGGAGAACTTTGGAGATTTTGGAACTTTTTAAGATGCAAAACTGCGCAGACGCGTTTAAAGTTTAGCAACAGATGGAGACCTTCCCATGGTGAGATTGAGATCATACTTTGACACAAATATATATCTTTGAGTTAGATTTCTAATTCCACAAGTTTGAGGTATATCAGAATCCTACATCGAAAGTTATGCTCAATTTACTGAAGAGTGGTCCGTTTGATGCGCAAGCAAAAGCTGTCAAGGATTCAAGTTTATGAGTAGTGTCGACCGACGCCCCCTAAGTGTCGAACGACACCCATGCTGATCAGTACCCGGAAAGTTTTTATCAATTTCTAATAATTGTATTTTAGCCCACAAGTTCCCTTATTTACAAAGAAGTCCCTAACGTGTTTTAACATATATTGTCTATTGTAAAGCCATTGGTGAGGGCTAAGCTTTATTTTAGATTTGAGAGAAGAGAAGAAATCCTTCAGATTTTTCTTGAAACTCGTTTTGATTCATTCTATGTTATTTATTCAGATTATGATTTGTGTTATTCCTTTCATGTCTGAGTAATCACCTAGTTAGATCTAGGGATTCATGAGCTTAATGTCAAAATGATAATCATAAGATTTCTCGGGTTACCTATTGCTTTCTACACCATGATTGTTTATCATACTAGCTTCTTGAGTATTTGGAATAGCACGAGAGTGTGACTGATAACTCGAACCTAGAATCATAGGATTTCCGTAAGACACGAGAGTGTAATTAATAACCTGAATTTGAATCCAACTGAACTAGTGATCCATTCAATGCGAGAGTTGGTTTAGGATTTTAGTTGAACAATATCTAATCTGTATTAATGCTTGTTTGATTCATCGGATACGAAATGAGAGTTGGTATTAGATTAGAGTTAGACATCTGAATGTTTATCGCAGCGAGAGTTGGATAACTTACTGATTGCATTCGAGTTCTAGAATCAAACCTTATAAACCCTTGGCCCCATTGATTGTAGTTTTGAATCTCTTGTTTGATAATCCCTAGATCTAGCGTTTTCTCCCATTGTTTACATCTCTCTTTATTTACTGCTTTATTTAATGTTTTTATATTGTTTATCTAGCTTGATCTGAAACATATAGTTTATTTTGTGAAAGATTGAGTCTTTGTGTATTCGATCTTAAATTACTACTACGAACCTCTTATTCGAGAGAGTAGATTGGAGGTTAATTTGAGCATATCACCTTAGCACGATATCCTTATAGACTCTATCACCTTTATCTCGTAGTCAGCACGACTCAGAACTTCTATCGAAATAATCCTAGAACAAATGGATTTCCAATTCTGTTAGTCAAAACCGGGACATAAACAAAAATCTAAACTAAAAATTAGAAATTAAATATATATAAAAAATTTAAAGATTAGAAGGTTTACCTCAATGCTCGGGTTCTCTCAGGTTCTTGTGGTCGAGTTTTGGTGTGGGAACAAACTAAAGGGGTAAGGGTCTATTTGTAGGTGAGGGTAATGACTAAAGAGAGGGATTAGGTCGTGGGTAGCATGCAGGAGGTGTCCTTTCCGCCCAAAACAACCAATGGGAGGCAGACTAGTATTTAGCCGTAAATCTGTCCAATAGGAACCAGATTTGTGGTCAGCCATCAAATCAACCAATAGGAAAGAAACAAGAGCTGCTTGGATGTGGTACAGTCAAGGAGAGGCACATGTAAAGCGTCTTGAAGTAGGATAGCAAGCAGCTGCCTCCTCCAGAGGCTTCTGGACACGCCCGACACGTCATCAACATACCCGAATGAACCACATTTAATTTCAAACGTCTCGTTGTCTGATCTGGAATGATTGAAATGTTTTTACTTGGCCAAAAACTTTATTTCTCAGACCAAAACACTTATGAATAATTCTACGGTCATCCTACCCTAATAACTTAAATCAAAAGTTTCTGAGGTTTCTAGAATGACCTAAGCCGTACCGAAAGCGTTTTTGACCCACTAAATTTCCTTAAGAATCTTCTCATACCATTACCTCTTACATACCTTAAATTCAAACTGAATAACCTCTCAAGAACCTTAACATCACTTGGCCTTCCATACCATGTTATCTGGTTATTCTCTTGACATCACTTGTGGTCTTTCCATTCTAGCATTTTGCAATCATTTCCAAACTATCGAAGAAGCACTTTCTCGACCAATGCAAGTGATAATCTGACCGATTCAATGTCTAAGTCCTTTTTCCTTTGGACTTTGAATTCTCATTCACGAACACTTCCATTTCTAGGTTTGGTTTCTCAATGGTTCTTGAATTTTTTGAAACCTTTAATACTCTTTTCGCACATTCGACTTCAAGCAGTATTTCCCTGTCTCAAAATCATTGTAATTGGTTTATCCACCTTTATGTTACCCAATAGAAAATAGGCAGCTTATCAAAATCGTATTGGGTCAATTTTCCTTATTCGGCTTTCTTCGACAATTCATGTGGCCATACATTGACCTTCTTCCACTCAAGTATTCTTTAGCTTTGTCTGTGTCTTTAAAGCATGGTTTTCCTACCCCCCGTTTGTCAAATCCAAAACTATTCCTTGGCCTCCAAGCACTAGCATAAATACGTGCTAGGACCGGTTTATGGTCTGAATCCCATAGTTGTAGGTACTCCACAATATTATGAGTAAAAATAGAGTGCCAATCTACATTTTCCACTGCTCTATCTATAGTTTACATTTAACTTTTCCAGAACGTTTTTTCCACCAGCGAGAATGAATTTCCTTTATATGGAAAGTCTAGCATCCCACAATATGCTAATATGAGTCGAAAAGGGAGAAATGAGCTCTCTAAACATGTCTTTCTCCCCTCTTTTCATGGTTTCCGGTAATCTCATTGACATCTCCAATGATGAACCAAGATTGACTCATGTTACTACTCATCCGTGTAAGACGCTCTCAAACATTTTTTCGATTTCCGACAATCGGATCTCCATAAAAAAATGTCATGAAAAATTTGTGTCCTTCAAGTATAGTTTAAATGTCAATCATGTGTTCATCCGCATAAAAATAGAGACATATGGATCATCCATATAAAGTAGTGTTAGGCAACCACTTCATCCACAAGGCTCCACGATACAAACTCGATTATAACCAAAATATATATGAAAATTTTACAGAACATGTTGATCATTTTTTGTCTTTGATAAGAATATAATTTTTGGTAAAAAGCAATGAGACAATGCATTAAGATGTTTCTTTGTCAGATTGGCTCCTACTCCTTGACAATTCTACGCACAATATTCATCTTTAAATCGTTAATGGTTTCTAGAGATAGAAGTAAACTAGACTCATGAACAAAAGTTAAAAAAAAACTACTGTAACGAACTACTTTGAAACAATATACAAACTCATGATTTTTGGTAGTTTATTAATCCCCACACCAATGCAGCTTTTCCGACTCGTCTTTAATTCTTCGGCTGAACTTTTTAAAACTTCAACGTCTCGGGCATAGAATTATATTGCGCTGTTATTATGGATCCACCAAAACAAACTAAATTGCAGCTTGAATAAATATATATGTCATACTTATTAAGAATTAATTTACTACAGACTTTGTAATTAATTATGCTCCACCGGTGATTCTTAGAAAGTTTAAAAACTCCCTTTGCTTCTCAGTACTCCATGTTGGAACTAGGAGAAAACTCTTGCAACTTGCTTCCAGTGAACATCACAGTTTTTAGCTTGCTTAGATTGATTTCGGGACTGAAAACTGAACGGATCTATGGGAAATAACTGTATAAAAGTCTTTTGTACGAGAGATTTTGTTACGAGTTGAGCCCCTGCACTACTAACTCAGAAAAAGAGGTCTTAAATTTACCAAGCAAGAACTTAGCCCTTGGTTAGATCAAGTTATAGAAGAGGAGATCGGCGGGGTAACCGACGGTGATTCTTCAACGCCTTTCAACTAAGATACACATATCTTGAGAAGAAAGGTCTTTTAGTCATCCTAATTTGTTGAAAACAAATATGTGCCGAAGATGAGCTTCGTGTTGGGGAGAAGGACACACGCGCAGAGGATTACTAGTGTGAACACACGTCGTAACTTTACTACTACATCGCGACGAATCCAAAATCCTTTTATAAACTCGAACACTCGAAGCTTAGTTGCTCTTTCGTGTCTCTCTCTCTAACATCCTCCCATCTCACTAAGGTATGTTTTTTTTTGTTTAGTTTTAGATGGATAGTTTAGGATGGATTTAGATTAGGTTTGTAATTAGTTTAGGATGAAATTAGATTAGGTTTGGAATTAGTTTTAGATCATTTTTCATAACAGATTAAAATTATTTCTAATCAAAATTTCATTTTTTTTTTGTTTTTTAAAAAGATCGACGATATGGCCGCTGGCGGTAGGAAAAGTGTTCCATACCCTCCTATGCGTCTACATTTCTCGGTGGGCACGATGATCCTTCAGTTTCTAGCTCCGACACTGCATCCGCCTAGGAGTTTGTCCCTGAGAGCCAATATCAGGGAAGATCAACGCAGACGACTCACTTGTATCTGCCTTGTTCGCGTCCTCCTCCTCCACCGCCGTATGTGTCTCTTGATTCGTATGAGCCTCCTCCACACCATCCTCAGCAGCATGCCCCAGCTTCTGATGATGCTGCCCCAACTCTGGAAGCTGCTCCGACTCCTGCAGCTGTCCATCTAGATTTAATGGTGCCACCAAATGCTTCGTACACTAGGCTTACGGTGGAAGACCTCCTCCAAATGCAGGGACCAAAAGGTTTAGGCATCATCGACCCCGATTGACCACCCAACACTTTTTGGTAATATTTTAATATATTTTTAATTATTAAATTTTAATCGCATTTATTACAATTATATATCGGTCTAATATATTTTAATTTTTTTTTGCATTTTTCCGATAGACAATTTCTTGGGATGGAGCGTTTCAGATATCATCAAGGAAAACCTCCGGGAACCGCACCCGAAGTGGTCTCTTACACCCGACCACGTTCGGATGACTTGGTTCAAGTACTTTGCGGTAAGTTTTAATTATTAAAAAAAAATTGTTTTGTTTTGAAATTTATTTATTTCTTTTTGAATAATATTTTTAGCAGCAAAAATTGAATTAGTCTATTGCTGTCAACGAGCAGGTGAAGACATCGTTCAATACTAAGGCGATGGCTTGCCTAAAGAATATTGTTGATGACTGGAAGGAGAAGTGGAGGGCTTTAGGGGATGACACAAAACATATCTTCATCAGCAATTACGTTTGGACTGGCCTTAAGACTTATTGGAATTTACCTCGGACAATACAAATGTCCAATCTGAATCCTGGTTGACGCTTGATCCTGATGGCAATTTGCCACTGGTCAATACTTCCGGACAGATCCCACTTGCCGATGTGGCCCTGGAAATTGTAAGTCTTATTTCTTATTTTTTTTAATTATTAATAAATTGTTTATTAAATGCATGAATTTAATTTAAAAATTTGTAGGCCGCTTAGGAAAGAGCACCACCATCTCCTTCCCGACTTTACAAGAAGACATTCCAACATTCTGATGGGACGTTTGTGGATCCTCGAGCAGAAATGATCTACAACGGTGTTGATGCTCGGATCCAGGAGGTCCAGACCTAGTTGTCGCAACAAAATCCGGAAGGCAAACCGGTCCAGTTGTCCACCGTCGAACAAGACAAAATATTTGAGCAGGTAAAAAATTCAATCTTCTAAATATATGTTTATATACATTTTAATCTT
Source organism: Moricandia moricandioides (assembly GCA_905132885.1). Taxonomy (NCBI): domain Eukaryota; kingdom Viridiplantae; phylum Streptophyta; class Magnoliopsida; order Brassicales; family Brassicaceae; genus Moricandia; species Moricandia moricandioides. The sequence goes on from CAJHQQ010000226.1 coordinate 226,627, forward strand.
TCACTTTTATATATTTACTAATATTCATTTCATTAGTTGAAGTTTGTCTCGAAGAAAAGTGGATAGATAGTCGGGCTCAGTATGGTGAATAATGTCCAAAGGGCGACACCAACCTACACTTCAAGAAGGTAGGAAGATTCTCAGCTCAGGGCAGATTTGACGGATGCCAACCAGGTCATATTGGAGCTCCGGACGAACAACCACGCCAACATGACCGAGATTAGGGCCATGGCGGGGATGTTCAATTTTATTGCAGAGACAAACTCGGCGCTTGCACAGATGTGGCAGAGTGACGTCTGACCATTAACCCCGACCCCACTCTAGAAGAGCAGGCAAAGATAGAGAGACATGCCGAGCAACATAGTTCCCAGCTCTTCAATGACCTAAACCTTAATAATTAGTTTTTTTTTGGTTTTGTATTTTAGATATTATTATATTTGAGATATTATATTTTGGATATATCATACTTTTCTTTTAAATTCAAGAATTTTATAATTTTTTTTTTATAAAATTTTAATTGAAGATTAAAATAATATATGCTTTTCCCTAAATTATCAGAAACAACGTAAATTGGTCGAAAATATTACGAAGAATTAACATTGACATTTGATGCAAAGTAGTCATAGTTGTTACGACCAATTTACGTCGACAATCGATGTTAATTCGTCGTAATATTTACAACAGTTAAACATGATTATAACCTCTATTATTTACGACTAAATACGGCGATATTTTATGACCAATGCACGACTAATTGAAAGGACGTAATTTTACGTTTGCTTTACGACGATTGCATTTACAATGAATTAACGACAAATATTGTTAGTCGTAAATATTAAGATGATGTTACGACGATTTGTCCATTACAACGAACTAGTAATGACGAAAGACATATTATCATTAGCTCGTCGTAATAGGTTTATTACGATGAACGTACGACTAAATGTGTAGTCGTTATGCTCATGTTTTCTTGTACTGATCCTTGTATTCATTCTCCAAAGCTTCATCATAAATTTCAGGCTCTCCCCCATCAGTAAGTAAGACATACTTACTAGGATCATACCTTGTCAATAGTTTAAGACCTCTCTCGGATCTTCTAACATTAATAGGTTGGTTCTTAGTAGCTGGTGTCTCACCATGATTGTCACCATGATCACCACTACCATCTTCATGGGAGGGAGAATCTGCACTGGGTGTATCATTTTGAATCTCAACCTCGACTTCACGTGGACCGATGTAGAAGGAGTAGCCTATGAATCAATCAAACTCTCATAAACATGAGTTAGATTTCTGGACTTGTCAATGTCCTTTATCGTTTGATCTTCCGTGACACAACATCTTTGCTTCTTACGAGCTTCTTCTTAATGAGATCATAAAATCTATATCCAAACTCATCTTAACCATAACCAATGAACACATATTGCCATGACTTCATCTCAAGGTTTGATCTCTCATCCTTGAGAATATGAACAAATACCTTGCACCCAAAGACCCTCAAATGACTTTAAGAAACATCTTTGCCAGTCCAAACCTATCTGAAATATCACCATACAGTGGATCACTAGGTGACAAATTCAGCACATGAACAATAGTGTTTAAAGCTTCTCCCAGAATTTTATCAATAAGCCTGAATGTGAGATCAAAGACCTCATCCTTTAAAAAATCGTCATGTTCATCCTTTTAGCCAACCCATTCAACTATGGAGTCTTAGGCCGCGTGAACTGGTGTCTTATTCCATAATCTTTGCAATAAGTATCAAATGGTCCATAATATTCTTCACCATTATCACTCCAAATACACTTTAACTTCTTCCCCGTTTTTCTATCAACTTCCACACAAGATTCTTGAAATATCTAAGAACCTGATTTTTCGCCCTCTTAGGGAACACCCACAACTTCATTGAATGATCATTAATGAAAGTCACAAAATATGATGTGTCGCCGAAAGATATTGTCTCCACTGGACCACACATCTGAATGCACCTAATCTAGTATCTCGGGTCTCCTACAAGGCGCAGAAAATTTGAAGATATTGTGTGATGTTTCCCCGGAAAACAATGTGAACACTTATGCAGGTGCAAAACAGAAATTCCTGGAACCACCTCATTCTTAGACAACAAAGACATTCCCATCTCCCTCATGTGACTGACTCTCTTATGACATAACTTCATGGCATTATCATTCTCCACTGCATTAACAAGATCTTTGGAGACCTTAGCATGCATCCAATAGAAAGATGATGACTTCTCATCTTGAGCCACAATCAAAGAACCACGAGACAACTTCCATTTACCACCACCGTGTAAACAGTAATAACCTTATCATCAATTCTTCTCATCGACATCAAATTCATCCGGATATCCGAAACATACTTAACATCCTTAAGCACCAACCAAGACCTAAGACTACTCTCCAAGAAAATATCACCAATGCCAATAATCTGGGCCAAACCATCATTACCCATCTTCATGCAACCATAGTTACCCGAAATATAAGTAGAACACAAATCCGATGTGATGTAGCATGAGTAGCCGCTCTACTATCAACCACCCAACTGGTTTCATATCATGCGACATTAATGGCACCACCTTCAATAAGAATGATAAATTGTTCTTTGGTGACAATCACCTGATCCACCTTTATTCTTGATTTCCTTTCTGCTTGTTCTCAACTCCCAACAATCTTTCTTCATGTGCAATTTCTTATGACATAAATAACACTATATTTGCAAATTTATTAGATTTGCTTATGCTCATATTCTTGTCCCTCTTTGTCTCTCTATATGAACTCCTTCCCTTTGACTTAGTAACAAAGACATCAGAACGCAAACTGCTAGCATTCTAGTGTATTCTTGATTCCTCATTAAAAACACTGTTCTTCACCAAATCCATCGAAATAGTACCTTTCAACATAAAGCTACAAAGATACATCCTGAAAACCTCAAGAGAATCTTGTAAAGTACCAAGAAGCCACAGACCATGAATCTCATCATCAAACTTGATGCCCATATCATATAACTTGTTGAGCAGTCCCTGAAACAAATTTAAGTGACATGTTGTCGGAGTCCCCTCATGATACTTCAGCTCAATCAATTTCTTGATCATGTACATCTTGTTATTTCCGGTCTTCCTAGCATACAACTGCTTCAGCTTCAACCCCAAAAAACAAGCATAAATCTCAGTCTCAATATGATGCAACATGTTATCATCTATACCCAATGCCTTATCAGCCCACACACTTGGCTATGCAACAACTTCTACTCTTCACTTGTCTTCTTTTCAGGTTTCTTCTCCTCGAAAAATGGAACATGAAATTCTTTAACAAAGAGAAAATCCTCCATCTTGCTTTTCAATAGACGATAGTTAGTAGCATTCCAACTTATCATCTTGCCCATATTTTCCATCATTCACACAAATCCAAAACTCTAAAACTAGAAGCCCTAATACCACTATGTTCGGGGAAAAGGACACACACTTGCAGTGGAATATTAGTGAGATCGTGTTTCCCTGACCTTGTGTGAATCTGTGAGGAAAATACTTCAACAATAGCATGATATACTATAAGCAATAACTAAGTGAAACAAGCACTTTTTACGTAGGAAACCTCCTCGATGTGAGAAGAAAAAACACATGGGACTGTAATCCACTCAAAAATCCACTATATAAATGGGCATGAGTACAACCACGTACTTCCTGTTCAACATACTGAACAGAACAAAGACTCTACCTACAAAGAGCTATCTCCAACACAAGATACTAAAATAACAAGAGAGCAACACAAAGATTCAAAACAGAAGCAACCAAACGACCTTAGCTCACAAGGATTCCGACAACCAGAGACTAATTCCACCATAAAAATCTAAGATAAACAAGTCAACAACACCTCTGCCAAATTTCAGCTCAAACAGAGAAGATCTCACCGTCGGACTTACCAAACACTTAAGACAACACTACTGAAGAACTATGATGAACAACTTCACTAAAACCTAGATACCAAAATATCCAATCGTTGAGAACCAAATCTCTTCGGTAAAACAAAAACTCTAACCAACTGACTGAAAAATCTTCCCACAAAATATTAGCCTGGCCAGGATCCATTTGACCCTCCAAACATGCCTTGAAAAACCGAGATGAAATATGCCTTCTTCTCTCATTTTCTCTCTTTTGTCTTAGGAGTCTTCTTGAGCACTCTTCTCTATTTTCTTGTGTCATCTCAAGTCTAACCACAAAATTAGGTTAACAAGCTTTATATAGTATCTCATTAACCCCAAGGCCCAATATTAATCTCATGAACTAATACCAATGGCCCAACTTCCAAGTTTGGTTATCACAAACCAAACCTATTGGGTTTCCTCCATGTAGGAGAAATTCAACAAACTCCCCCTCTGACTAGTTGGAAGAAACAACCATTCCAGCTATCTCTTGGCATATATCAAGCTTCCCCCTCGGTAAAGACATATCATCATATCAGCTCTATTATCATAGGTATGAACTTTTTCAAGTTCTACTTCCTTAGAAGCAATCACATCACATATCCAATGATACCTCCTATGAATGTGTTTTAATTTCGAATAAAATGTACTAATCTCATGGACTAATACCAACGTCCCAACTTCCAAGTTTGGTTATCACCAACCACACCCATTGGATTTTCTCCATATAGGAGGAACCGAATACTTTGCACAACGAGTGCGTAACAAGCGGAGTTCCATAAACTGGTGTAGAACTTGAGGAGAACACCATTATTGTCGGAGGTCTAGGTTTGAGATACGGGGAGTAGGATATTGTGCCACCAAGTGAAGGAGTGACGTAGATCTCCGGGAAGAAAATGAACAGCATAGAAAATACCAGCGAGGAGTTTTGGAGCTTAACCATGGTGGAGAAGGAGGTTAAAGGATTCAAAATTTGAATTGTGAAAACATATTAAGTATGGTGCATTAGGATGATGACCTAGTTTATATTTGGTTTGTGAGGTGATATGAAATTTATGTTTAAGTGTAACGCTGCATAGTGGGTAAACAATATTCCCTAGACATGATTTGTAAAATGATTTTACAAATGTCATCTTTACAATCACTTTCGCTAAAAAAATGTGACATGACATAGTAGAAATGATAACATGATTTATACCTAAATGGGACATAAACAATAACATTTAATGTTGGTTTATATTTTTGGTAAACGTTTTAGAATTTGGTAATAATTCATACTAGATCCTGACCTATACAACCGTGCGGATTTTCTGAGTACTAATATTTTAGGTTATACAATTAATAAATTAATTTAATCTAATTTTATATATTATCTAACTTTATAATATTTTTTATGTGGTATATAATATTATTAGTATAAGTTTTATAAATTTTGTATTTTTGTAACAATTTATTTTGAAAAAACATCATTAAGTATAACAATATTAATTTACATATTTATTTATTTCTAAATTTTAAATATATGTAGAATTTAAATTAAGTTGGACATACATAATAGATAATCAAATTTTTGGTATACTGTCAAAAGTTTTTTACATAATTTGGAATTTTTGTTTATAAAGCGAAAATGAATTTAATTTTTAATTATTTTTTATTTTCTTACAAATATTTTAATATTAATTTTATTTTAATTAAACATGAAATTAAAGTAAAATAAAAAACTGTTTATTTTATGTTATATTTAAGAATCGATATGTATATATTTAAATTATAATCCTAGATAGATTTTATCTATATTTGGTGAAATTATATTAAATCAACTTGTATAAATTAAGAATTTTGTATATAAGCATTTTGTGTAATTATCAAAAATCAAAACTAAAAGGTACTTCTAAAAATTTTAGATATCAAAAGATAATAAATGGTAGTATGATTTAAATAATTTTGAAAATTATTTTTAAAATATATAAAAAATGATATCTTCTTAGTAATGAAAATGAATAATTATAAAAATATAATTAAATAATAATTTGAAAATTCTAAGATATTGGGATGCATATATTATTTTATTATTTAATGTCATATTTGAGTATATTTACTTTAATAATGATATCTATACTATTAAAATAGAAATCATGACTTCTTTTAAGTTGTGATTTTTTAATTTAGACCATCTTTATCAAGTTTGTTAAATTTTGCATATCATAATTGTAATATATGTTCATTTTTATTTGAAATACAAATAAATATTTTTATGGAAATTCTAAGAAAATCTTTTAAAAATATTTTAGAATATTTTTTAAAATACATTTTCGAAAGTTTCTTTATTAAAATTTTAATTCTCATAAAAATAATTAAAATTTTAATTCATTTTTTATTTATAAAAAAGCAAAATTTTGTAAAAATACTTTTAACAATATCCCAAAATTTTGCTTCTCTATTATGTATGTCTAACTTAATTTAATTCCCACCTGTATTTCAAATTCAAAATAAAAAAATATATTTAAATTTATATTTTTACATAATAATGTTTTTTACATATTGTTTTGTTTAAAAAATAAAAAAAATTCAAAATTATACTAATAATATTATAAGCCACACAAACATTATGACTTCTTTTATATGTTTTTTTTTAATTTGGACCATCCTTAGAAAGTTTATTGAGTTTTGCATAACATAATTATTCATATATTTTTTTTTTAATTTTTATTTGAAACACAAATAAAAGTTTTCTGAAAATTCTAAGAAAATCTTTTAGAATCTTTTTTAAAATATATTTTCAAAAATTAGTTAACTAAAAACTGAAATTATCATAAAAATAAAAAAACATTATGATTTATTTTTGACTAGCGCTTTGAAAGCGCATGCTTAACTTTTAGTTTAAATATTTTATGTAACAAAATTATGATTTATTGTAAACTTTTTATATAATTAGAAAAAGTATATGTATAGTTATAATGCTTATTTATATTAAGTGAATTTTTTTTAGAATTTTTTAATTATTCAGACAGGTATTATTAATAATTTATTTATTTAAAATGTTTTGTGTTTTTCTTATTTTATAATTTAAACTAAAATAAGATAAGAAAGTTTATAATTTTTTTATAACCAATTATACAGACTTGTATTATAAGTAACTTTTTAAATGTTTTACCTTGATTTTATTTTAGTAATTTAACTTGAAATAAAATAATTAATATTTTATATTTAATAAATCTGTTGGGGTTTTTCTTACTAATGAATAAATTGGTTAGTCATTATTTAAGAATGTTCTCTTATTGAGTTAGAATGTATTAGGCAATATTAATTAATTTTGTTATGCAGAAATAATTAGTGGCATGTCTTTATATTTTTTTTGTCAGCACATGTATTTTTATTTATCTCATAAAATGGTATAGATTTAAATTTTTTACTGCTGCACATGGTACATAAATACACTTAGTTTGTTTATAAATGACGAAATCGTCGAGGAAGAGTAATAAAATCCAAGAGAATATAATTATAGGGTTTATAAGATAAATTAGATTTTGATCCGCACACTCGTGCAAATATTTGTTATAAACAATATATGTTTATTGTACATAAATATTGTGATATTAACATTAGGTATTTTTGTTTGTATTGAATGTTATTTTTTATTATATATTAATTATATACAATATTAAATGTTGTTTTGTATTTTTAAATATTTTAGCGCATATAATATTATTTTTAATATAATAAGTAAATAATTATTTGAATTGTTATTTGTTTTTATATATGAGATGTATATTATTCATGTATATTAATATTTAAAATTTTGAAATAGTTGTTATATATAATATCAACAGATTACTTATTTTGAGTTAGAAAAAGTTGATATGGTTTAATATTTACGAAATTGTAAAAAATATTTTATATTAATTTTATATCATATTGTTTGTATTAATATATTTGATATATATATATATATAAATCTATTACGGATAAAATTAATTAGCTGTTTACTTTAAAGAAGATTTTGTTAAGATATAATTGAAACATTCATTAATGTTAACCATAAATAAAATTAACTAATCACCTCCTCTGTTTTATTATAAGTACCACTTTAGGTTTTTACATATATATTAAGAAAAAAATTAATTTGCCTATTTTCTATATAAAAACACAATTACCTATACACATAACTGTATTTCAACAAATAAAAAAATAAACTGCAGGAAAAATTAATAAATTTTGCATCGAAAGTCAAAAATGACATTTATTTTATAACAAAAAAAATTCTTTAAAACGACACTTAATATGAAACGGAGGGAGTATAAGTTTAAAGAAAATTTTGTTAAACTAATTAATGTTAAAATTTAAGATTAATTAAAGTAGTATTAGATGTAACAAAAAAATTATTTTATGGATTAATTTATATTGACTCTTTTAAATATATAATTGGTGATTGTTTCCCAAAAAAATAGTTAGGGGTTTTGATTACTAAAAGCTTTTGGCAATTTTTTCAAATAGACTTTTTAAGTTTTTATTATAAAATAGTTTTTAAAAAAACATGACCGAAATAAATTTTTTAGTTTTGAAACTTTTCATATTTATTTTTTATTTTTAAAATTTAAAATTTGACTTCTAAAATCCCATAATTTTATTAATTAATCGAAGTGATATAAATATATATTTACACTTTTTAAAAGTTTATTTTAATTATTTCTATTACAAAATTTTTTATAACAAAAATGTTCCGTCATGTTGTTTCCGAGAAGCTTCTTTTGGTATAAAAACATTACAATATAGTTCCACGTCAGAAGCGCATTACAAAACAATGAAAAGGCAGACAGGCTACTACTACACACGTACGAGTCGCGTCGCACGAGGCAGGACCTTGGGTCAGCATACGAACGACCAACCCTGACTTGACACGTCACTAAACGCCAGCTATTTACGATGATGGTAGTTTCGTAAATGAACACAGACCAGATAACCCTTGGTTTGCTCTCTCGTCAAGCAAAAAAAGAAGTGGAATATATAGTAAGTGCAGCAGTAAAATTATTATCTGTTTTGTTTAGAGAGCGAAGAGAGGAGAGAGAGAATAGGGTTGGTCAATCGTAGATCCCCGGCGTGAGATAGCCGTTTTTCCGGTAAATCAAGTCCTTTTCTGCTTGTTCGTCACTTCTTCTATCTTCGATCTGCCTATATAATTAGGTTTTCCACTCGATTGGGTGGATCTGCTTCATTTTGGGTTATGATTAGTTTATATGTCAGTGGGTTTCGTTGATCTTTATGCGTGTACGTTCGTTCGTCTAGGATTTTTAAGGTTTTTTTGTTGGTGTTGATAGTTTAATACTTGTTTTTGCTACTTTCTCTTGTTTTGTTGAATTTGTCAGCAATAATTTCGAAATTTGATTTCTTTGTGTATGGGCTGAGCGCTAACAAGGGTTCTGAATGTGTTTCGTGCTCGATTTTTCTTGCTACATATCATGTACTCTCTTTCCAGTAATTCCTCTAAAATTCAGAAGATTATTTCGAAGTTTATTTTGTGTGTGGTTTGAGTGGTTTCTGAAGGTGGCTTTTCTATGTTTCTGTGACTCACTGTTTGTTTTCTCAGGATTCATTATGGTGAGGAAGAAGAGAACTGATGGTCCATCTGAAGGAGGTGAAGGGTCTGGTTCCCGTGAACCATCTCCAGCCTCAGGTGGTGGACGTGGTGGTTATCAGCAGGGGAGAGGAGGAGGACAGCAGCAAGGTGGAAGAGGTTATAGTCCTCAGTCTCAACAGGGAGGACGGGGTGGTGGTCGTGGATATGGCCAACAACCACAACAGTATGGTGGACCAAGAGGAGGCCAACCACTACAACAGCAACAGTACGGTGGACCAAGAGAAGGCCAACCACCACAACAGCAGCAGTACGGTGGACCAAGAGGAGGCCAACAACCACAACAGCAACAGTACGGTGGACCAAGAGGAGGCCAACCACCACAACAGCAACAGTACGGTGGACCAAGAGGAGGCCAACCACCACAACAACAGCACCAACAGTACGGCGGACCAAGAGGAGGACCTCCTCGAGGTGGGCATGGAGGTGGTGGCCGTGGGGGTGCATCCTCTGCTGGACTGCCGCAGAGACAATCAGTTCCCGAGCTGCATCAAGCTACCTCACCAACTTATCAAGCGGTGTCTTCTCAGCCTACACCGTCTGAGGTGAGTTCTACCCAGATGCCGGATCCTGCTGCTCCGGTACAAGAATTTGAACAGCTCTCTATTGAACAAGGAGCTCCCAGTCAAGCAATTCAGCCCATTCCATCTTCCAGCAAAGCTTGTAAGTTTCCACTGAGGCCTGGTAAAGGACAGTTTGGCAAGCGATGCATTGTAAAGGCCAACCACTTTTTTGCTGAGTTGCCTGATAAAGATTTGCACCAGTATGACGTAAGTTTTGACTTGCTTTGTTCCCTTGCTATTTTATTTAGCTACAGTGCATCTAATGCTGTCTTTTTTTGTGTGTTTGCAGGTAACCATTACTCCAGAAGTTACATCAAGGGGTGTTAATCGTGCTGTGATGAAACAGTTGGTTGACTTGTATCGTGATACACACCTTGGAAGGCGTCTTCCTGCATATGATGGACGGAAAAGTTTGTACACTGCTGGACCGCTTCCGTTTGTTTCAAAGGAATTCAGAATCTTACTTCAGGACGAGGAAGAAGGAGCTGGGGGACAAAGGTCAGTTCGTATAGAGTTATTGTTATTATCTTCTTCCTATTAAGGAATTTTTGGAATAAAATTTTTTTCCTTTCTTTTACAGACGAGAAAGGGAGTTCAAGGTTGTGATCAAGCTAGCTGCCCGTGCTGATCTACATCACCTAGGATTGTTTTTACAGGGGAAACAAGCTGATGCCCCGCAGGAGGCTCTTCAGGTTCTTGACATTGTTCTTCGTGAGCTGCCAACCTCCAAGTAGGTTCACTCATCCAGTGGATGTTTTTACTCAAACATCTATGCTTACATGTCTCAGCTTTTAGTTTTCTAACATGTTAGAGTTAGGTATACTCCTGTGGGCCGGTCATTTTATTCTCCGGATATAGGAAGAAAGCAATCATTGGGGGATGGCTTGGAGAGCTGGCGTGGATTCTATCAGAGCATTCGTCCTACACAGATGGGCTTGTCACTCAACATTGGTGCGATGGCTTTCTGCATTACATTCATTAAATTTTCAATTAATATTATATTATTGTCCCAGCTCATGCTTGTGCTGCAATCTTGTTTTTTTTTGTAGATATGTCATCTACAGCATTCATAGAGGCACTTCCTGTTACCGAATTTGTCTGCGAGTTGCTGAATAGGGATATTAGATCCCGTCCTTTATCTGATGCTGATCGTGTCAAGGTCTGATTCAACTGTCATTTACTGATTATCCTTTCATAACTGGAAGTAAAATGTTGCATTCTTAACCTTCCTGTGTTTACTAACTTTGAATCTTGTTCTATACCAGATAAAAAAGGCGCTTAGAGGTGTGAAGGTTGAAGTGACCCATAGGGGAAACATGCGCCGAAAGTACCGCATTTCGGGCTTGACTGCTGTGGCCACTCGAGAACTGACGTAAGTGTTTGTTTTAGCTTTGCTAACTACCATTTCGTGAATGCTGAACCAGGAGATGTTTATTTTCTATTTTTTGTATTATACTTTCAGATTTCCTGTAGATGAAAGAAATACTCAGAAATCGGTTGTTGAATACTTCTACGAAACATATGGCTTTCGCATTCAGCACACGCAGCTACCATGCTTGCAAGTTGGGAATTCTAACAGGCCAAATTATTTACCAATGGAGGTAACCTCGAAGTTCATCATCAACTATTGTTAGCTGACCAATACATATGCTAATTTGCTGTTGTTGTACAGGTCTGCAAGATTGTTGAGGGACAGAGGTACTCAAAAAGGTTGAATGAGAGACAGATTACTGCTCTGCTGAAGGTGACTTGCCAGCGCCCCCAAGAACGTGAAAAAGATATCTTGCGGGTATGTTTCTCTTTTATTTTGTGTGGATATTATGTTCTCCTTTTCACTTAGATGTCTAGCTCTCCAATTGCTTTTAAATATCATATAAATGCGTGAGCAAAGGCTGGTTATATCTTAGAGCATGTTTCTTCTTGCTTGTAGCAAGTGATTTCTTTCCAGCGTTTTTAGTTCATGATTATTGAGGGACTTCGCCAAGTTGGTGAGCTTTTGTGCTCTTACTAGCTGTCTGCTTACCTATATCTCGTTACAATTTGTGTATCTACATCTTATTTTCTTGAGCTTTTTAAGCTTGTAGGTATTTTTTCCTATATGTTTCTGTAGAATCTGTTGTTTGTCTCTGATATATGTGTTGATATTTTCTGATCGTGAAGACGGTAGGGCTCAATGATTATGGTCATGATCCCTATGCTAAGGAGTTTGGCATCAAGATAAGCGCATCCCTTGCTTCTGTTGAGGCTCGAATTCTGCCTCCTCCATGGGTATATTAATCCCCATTATTTTCTTTTCTTTTCAATTTTCTTTCTGTCACTCTTAGATTTGAGTGGCAATATGATTTAAATTTCTATTTTGCAGCTCAAGTATCATGATTCTGGAAGGGAAGGGACTTGTCTGCCGCAAGTTGGACAGTGGAATATGATGAATAAGGTAACTAGATGAAATAGTTATCCATCTGACTGCCTAGAGCTTTTTCATTTAACTCTATAGTTCTGTTCTAATGATATGGTTGTGGGTGTATGCAGAAAATGATAAATGGCGGTACAGTGAGCAACTGGATCTGCGTCAACTTCTCTAGGCAAGTTCCCGACAATCTGGCACGTACTTTCTGTCAGGAACTTGCTCAGATGTGCCACACCTCTGGGATGGTAATTTTTGTAAAGCACAACTTTTATCGCGTTCTTAGCCTTTCCCACCTTGATGTGTATTATTTTTTACCTGCAGGCATTTAATCCCGAACCAGTCCTTCCACCAGTCAGTGCTCGCCCTGAGCAAGTCGAGAAAGTCTTGAAAACTCGATATCATGATGCCATGGCCAAGCTCTCTAAAGGAAAAGAGATTGATCTCCTTATTGTCATTCTCCCAGACAACAATGGATCACTATATGGTATTCGCCATGTCCTAGTACCATTCATTGTCTGCTTTTACATTTAAAGGAGCTCTCTAATCGTCATTCCCTTTTAATTTTCCATCGCAGGTGATCTGAAGCGCATCTGTGAGACCGAACTCGGCATTGTGTCTCAGTGCTGCCTGACTAAGCATGTCTTTAAGATGAGCAAACAGTATATGGCTAACGTGGCGTTGAAAATTAATGTCAAAGTTGGAGGAAGGAATACTGTACTTGTTGATGCCTTATCTAGGCGAATTCCTCTAGTCAGTGATCGCCCCACCATAATCTTTGGTGCTGATGTAACACATCCTCATCCTGGAGAGGACTCGAGCCCGTCCATTGCTGCCGTAAGTCTCTTTCTTAATATCTAGTTCTGAGAATGAATGTTCTATTTAGCCTCCATGACCTTGGTCTGATGTAATACTCTAATATTCAAAATGATATTTGTTTTTTTTTTCAGGTCGTCGCTTCCCAAGACTGGCCTGAAATTACGAAATATGCTGGTTTGGTTTGTGCTCAAGCGCATAGACAGGAGCTCATTCAGGATCTCTTCAAAGAATGGAAGGACCCGCAGAAAGGGGTAGTGACCGGTGGCATGATTAAGTACGTGTCTAGATATTTTTTAACTCACTCCGACTCGGTCTTTTTGCTTCTTATTACTCTTTGTATAAGATCATTGCCTCTTTCTCCTTACTTTGCAACAGGGAGCTACTTATCGCCTTCCGTAGATCAACTGGTCATAAGCCGTTAAGGATCATTTTCTACAGGTATGTTTGTTTTTTGGCGTATACTTACCCAAGCATTGTACATCTTCGCTTTATAAAGGCATATGTTATTGTATGGGACAATTCCGTAGGGATGGAGTCAGTGAAGGACAGTTTTATCAGGTTTTGCTCTATGAGCTTGATGCCATCCGCAAGGCAAGAGTTACAACTAACAAATGACTTGTGTTTAATTCTGTGGATAGTTATCTTATGCCTAAATATTATTTGATTTGACCACTTCAGGCATGTGCTTCGCTGGAAGCAGGTTATCAGCCACCAGTGACATTTGTGGTGGTGCAGAAGCGTCATCACACAAGGCTGTTTGCTCACAACCATAATGATCGCAATTCAGTGGACAGAAGTGGAAACATATTACCTGGTAAGACAATTGTTGATTGGTTCATATTGTTCTACGTTTGGTTTGCACGTATGATTAAATTGGCTGCTAATCCTTTGAATTGTGTTAAAACACTTTGGGTAATTTGTCTGCAGGAACCGTGGTAGATTCCAAAATCTGTCACCCCACTGAGTTCGACTTTTACCTCTGTAGCCATGCTGGTATTCAGGTAAATCTTAATATAGGAAAGATTGCTACACTATTAGATGTTTGTGTTGCTTAGATTTTCTTTTAAGTCTCCAAAACTAATAATCCCATGAACAGGGCACTTCCCGACCAGCTCATTACCACGTTCTTTGGGATGAGAACAACTTCTCTGCAGACGGACTCCAATCTCTGACCAATAACTTGTGTTACACGTAAGATTCATTAGCTCTTTGTTAAATGTCGTTATCACATTATTGTAAGATATGAAACAGACGTAAACTCTTAAAAACCATAACTTGTTTGAGTTGTGTAGGTATGCGAGATGCACTCGTTCTGTATCCATTGGTGAGTTTTTCTTTCCTTCAAGTTAAGAGTTTAGTGGTAGACTTTTTTTGATTTATAGTATTGGAAAGACAAGTAATGAGTTTCTTTCTTGTTGTTGGGATTTTGTAGTGCCACCTGCGTACTATGCTCATCTAGCAGCGTTCAGGGCTCGGTTCTACATGGAGCCAGAGACATCAGACAGTGGTTCGATGGCTAGCGGGAGCATGGCACGGGGAGGTGGTATGGGTGGTAGAAACACACGTGGGTCAAACGTGAACGCTGCAGTGAGACCACTCCCACCTTTGAAAGATAATGTGAAGCGCGTGATGTTCTACTGCTGATACGATTCAGTTTTATCTATCTCTTTTTATCGTATGAGCTTAAGACTCTTGTCGCTAAATAAATTGTTTGCGCTCCAAGACTCTTATGTCTCTACTGAACTCGTGGTATGTACGTACTGAAGTGGACTATTGGGAGTGTTGGATATATTATGTTTTTGCTTTTTGGTTCTTAGTTCCTGTTCTTACAATTAGTGTCCTTATCCTTAGATTTACTGGAAATTAGTCAATTCCTACGTTAACATACATAAATACTTCACTTCCAAAATTTTGTTTTAACATACATTTGACTTAATTTCCACTAGCAAACTATTACCAAATTTCCACTAGCAAACCATTACCAAAGATGAGCTAAAAGATGAGCTATCTATCACTTGTTGATTAAGCGAGGTTTTTATTGTATTATGTTGTAATTAAACTGTATTAAGTGGCAATCGATAAAATTCAATTTCTATATATGAATTTTCAAAAATTGGTTTTAACATACATTGATCTAATTTCCGTTAGTCAAAAGTAACGGAATATGAGTTGTCTTTAACTCGGTAACAAGAAATCAACCAATTCCTACATTAACAGAGCCAACGGTCCCGATCAGTACATAAAAGATTTACTTGTGCGACAACATACATCAGTTAATACAAAATTCAAATTCATTACATAAACTTTCAAAATCTGATTTTAACATACGTTGACCTAATTTCACTAGCCAAACATTATCGAAGATAAATTGTGTCACGTGTTGATTAAGTGAGATTTTATTATATTATGTGGTAATTAAACTGTATTACGTGGTAAATGACTGAGAAAAATACATCATTTAGTTCAAATAATTTCGTTCTCGTGCAACTCATTAGTTAACTTTTCTCTTTAACTTTTTGTTTTTCGACCTTTTCGGCATAAAACCTAACTAGGCATAGACTTTCAGGTCTTTGGGTTGGATTCGGACATGTTCCTTTTGGGTCTGGGTCCTTTTAGTCTTAAACATTAGGACCGAACTATGTACTTGAAAATTGTTTGATCGGATTTGGGTCGGTTCCTCTCATGTCCAAGTCGGTTCGGATCTATAATTAGAATACCTGTAAAATACCATTAATTTCCGGGTCGAGGATGAGTTTGGATATTTAGGATACGAAAAAGACATGAAATACCCAAATCGCATCAAATTTAGTCGAAATCCATCACATTTATCTAGATCTTTGCAAAATAAATAAAGTAAAACTATTAATTTAGTCTATTAAATCCATCATATATATGTTTTCGCACAAGTAAATCTTTTATGTATTGATCGGGACTGTTGGCCCTGTTGATGTAGGAATTGGTTGATTTCTTGTTACCGAGTTAAAGACAACTCATATTCCATTACATTTGACTAACGAAAATTAAGTCAATGTATGTTAAAACCAAATTTTGAAAGTTCATGTATAGAAATTGAATTTTGTACTAGTTGATGTATGTTTTCACAAATGTTACATGTTTATGTACTGATCGGGACCATTGGCCCTTGTTGATGTGAGAATTGACCGATTTCCCTGAGATGATGATTAAACTAAAGTCTCGCACATAATGAGGATCAATTTAAGAGTGCATTACACTAATGACACATTTATCTTTTCTTTTGCATCTACAGGCACATTACACTTGTACGGTATTTTTTTATGTCTTTGAAGTGCTTTTTGGATTATTTTGCCCTTAACCAAGTGACATTTAATAGACATACTTAAGATAACTTATACTTGTGATAAATGTAACTTACACTTGGAATAGTTTAGTTATTAAAAATGTGTTTATGGCCACAAAACTAAAAAGGAGAAACGAATGCAACAGTTGCGATTCATATTTTTTTATTATAATTGTTTTATTTTACCACTTTTTCTCTTTTATGTATATTATTGTTTATTTTCAAATAAAAAATTTATATAAATTTTTTTTTTGCATAATAAAATATGTTTTTATTTTCTTTATTTTAATCTCTACTTTTACTATATATATATATTTTTTATATTTTAACATTTATAAAATATGGATGCCAAAGCTTGGAAGCCAAAATATCCCCCTATATATTAAAAGAGAAGTCACTTTGCCACATGTCACTCATACAGAGCTTCTCAGAAGAATTTGAGACATTTGATTGATCGATTTTTTTGGAATTTCTTTATCATTTTTTTAATTCATCGATCCCACTATAATAGGAAAGTACTATTGAATACTAATTGCAAGGGAAAACATAATTTAATGACCAATTAACATCACTTTCCAAATGACTTACATAATTAGTTAATTAATTACTTGCGCAAGAATATTAGTTAATACATGTAATAATTAGTTTCCTTATAACAAATAAATTACTTACGCAAGAATATTAGTTAATACATGTAATAATTAGTTTCCTTATTACAAATAAATAACGTGCGCAAGAATAATCATATCATATGAACATCATTTTATAAAAATACCAATTTAATATCTTCCTTTAAACGCTTTCTTTATTTATTGTATGGATATTATCTTGGCGTCATTAATCTGAGAACATTCACTTTATATATATATAGGTGAATCCCGATGTCTTTACACCCACACATTCTTCTCTTTTGATCGCACAATGGCAATGATGCGAGCCAAAAAAATATTGTTTCTTTTCTTTTCCAACAGCTTTGTTGCTGTAAAAGTAATAAAAAACCAGCCTGCATACTATCAGCAGGCGCTGGTTGAAGTATCTATTTTGACAACGGTATGTGACTCTTCTATACTTGAATGATCTTTTTTTTTCTAAGAAAATTGCATGGTGTCTGCCTCATACTTTTGGGTTGAGGTTGTAACTAAACAAGAAGTATGATCCGGAGGATAAGCACCATATTGTTCGCATTTACGACTACTTACATCAACGTCATTTGTGCATATGCTTTGAACTTTTGGACATGAATCTGTAAGTTATATGACTAAATTATAGGACCATGATTTCTATGATATGGCAAACTGAATAATTTGTTTATATAATGATAAAAACATAAATAAAATATACAATACTTGATACCAAAATTTGATGAACAATAACGGTTTCGTGTGGAGGCGAAACACTCTTTCCTTAATTCTTTAATTGCCCGTAGTGTGACGGTGTTTGCGCAATCAGAATCCCAGGATACAACCACACTTCGACTATTCATGCATCACTCATAAAAGCTAACGAACCTCTTTTTGTGTTGTACTCTCAGACACAAACTAAAAAAAAAATACTAGCATAACTATTTTAAGTGGGAGAGAGAGTAAACTTTTGTTATTGAATGTACATTTTTCTATAATGCTAGCAAACCTTTATATAGAAAAATAATGAGAAGCACAAAGTTCATTTTCAACAAAGAAATGAAACCTCCATGATGCACTAGTGGAGAGTTTAATTCTTGTCAATTATTATGTGAATTTATTCCACATTTTGACCAAGAAATTGAAGAGTAAAATTATTATTGTTTGACCAATTCAAACAAATAATATATTTTAAAATGAATTTCTTTTTTATATTTTATCAATATAAAAGATGAACATATATTTGGTTTATAAGATTAAACCCCAAATCCAATCAAATATCCAATATATGTATTTGGTACTTTGTACAAATTTCTCTAATCACACACATTGGACCTCCATTTCTCATTCAAATAAAACTCATTTTTGACATATGAATATATTATTCATCATGTTCAAAAAATTGTTCCAACAATCCCCCACATGAATAGAAATGACTCTAAACACTAGACGACTCGATAGACTTGACCTCCTAGACAAGACTCGACAAAGACTCAACTAAGGACTTTTGAGAGTACAAACGAAAAATCCACTGCATGATGAGTTGGTAGCATTTTTCAGCCTTGAACCAGTCATTGTTAATAGCTATCGGATTTACTCGGCCAGATAGTGAACATGATGTCTTGAACCACTCGGGCTTTGATGTAAACCTAGACAATAACTATAACACAGTTTCATTCTCTCACAGAACTAGGTTCTCTATTGTGTTCATTTTGGCCGTGAACAGTCCTGGTTAATCATGAGTGAACTTGGAGAATATAGCATTTCTTTCATTCTCCTAGAAACGACCCCATTTCACACTCACAAGGTGATTTGCCATTAACTTTGTTTAGAGGGGTATCATGTACTACTCCATTCATATCTCAAAGTTATTGACACAAATCATTAAAAACAAATGCTTATCCTCTATTCCTTACATGTAGCACTGTTTAATCATCCTAGGAACTGAGTATAGACCGAAGTCTTACAGTGCTTTGGGCATATTTAGTTTGACTTAGTTGTCTCCTTGAACCTATTTCTTGGGATCTCCAGTCATTTAGGTAGAGTTACCGCCAAACCTTATCTTAATTCACATGCATTAACCCACTCCTCTTCATGATATAACAATATGATCTCATGACACACCTTTAATATAAGGATCCTAGGCTGTCATCATAATGAACATAATCTCTTGAGATTAGTCGAGATCAGTTATTTAATGATTTTTGTCATCTTTTTTTTTTCAAGATACAACTAACCATTATATACAAAACTTAGCGCATAACACAATAAAAAAATTATATTGTGATAATGTGGCCTCTTGCCAATGACTTTATATGGTAAGCAAAGCTTCCCCCACATTTCTTGAAATAACTCAAAATATGGATATTTTCATTTAACATCTCTTAAGAGTTTAGAAAAATTGATCTACAACTCTTTTGGATTTAAATGAATAAAAAATAATTTCAAAAGTATTACAACTTTTTTTTCAGTCTTAGAAATTCACATTTTATATACAACTTTTTTCATAGTTCTCTCAAGTCGATTTATAAATCCAACTTGTATTTTTCTTTTGAATTTCTTTCAAAAATGTTATTTGCTTTGTAGCAAATATACATATCATTATAAGATATTATTTTTGGCATCAAAACCAGTACTCTCTTTGGTTATTTTCAACCATATTGACTTTAGAAACTACAATATACATGAAAGTTTCAATCATATTAATATGATACTTCTCATTTTTTTTTCATAGTCAATCTTTATATGTCTCGCGTTAAAGGATTGACGAAATATGAATGTTTTGATCACTATCAACAACATTATATTATCTATGGCAAATGATTCATGTGTGGCAGACCTCTCCCAAACTTAATTTGGGGCGTCGACTCACGAATCCATTTCCATATATTCCATTTGATCTCATAAGATCGAAATGTTTCTAATATTTTTTATGATACTTAAGCTCGATTCACCACTGGATTAATACCGAAATTCCACCGATCAATTTACTGGTGTTATCTCCATCAGCTATAAAACATTTATTTATAACCTTGCTGAAAAAATATTATTAGTGGCAATTCATAAATGAATTAATGACATTTGACCCATAAATAATTTTGCAACATGGTCAATTTAGACTATGAGAAATAAAATGTAACTACGAACATTATGTTTTATAATTAAAACATAAGATTAAAGCAATAACACATATTTGACCAAAGAACAAAATCTTAACAATAAGCAATTAATAATAGTCAAAGCATAGTACCAAAAGTTATCATCTAATGATTTGTAAAATGATTACGCCAAAAACAATGCAACTAAAGTAATTTAGCTCAATGAAATGAAAAATGATCATGCTTGCTAAATTATATTTTTCATCAGAGATCATAATGATTTTAGTTTTGGAATCAAACTCAAAAATCCATGCAATGATTGATCTGAAAAGATCATAATGATTTTATTTTTCATCACCATGAATTCCGAATTCCTGTTTTCATGACAGAAAAACACTAAACAAATTATCAGTTTTCGTTAGTACAATAACGAAAAATTAAAGAATTAAGATTGTAGAACCATGATTTCTACGATATGACAAACTGAATAATTTATTTATATAATGATAAAAACATAAATAAAATATACAATACTTGATACCAAAATATGATGAACAATAACGGTTTCGTGTGGAGGCGAGACACTCTTTCCTTAATTCTTTAATTGCCCGTAGTGCGGTGTTTGCGCAATCAGAATCCCAGGATACAACCACATTTCGACTATTCATGCATCACTGAGAATATAAGCTAACGAACCTCTTTGTGTTGTACTCTCAGACACAAACTAAAAAAAATACTAGCATAACTATTCTAAGTGGGAGAGAGTAAACTTTTGTTGTTGAATGTACATTTTTATATAATGCTAGCAAGCCTTTATATAGAAAAATAATGAGAAGCACA
Organism: Moricandia moricandioides; assembly: GCA_905132885.1. Lineage (NCBI taxonomy): Eukaryota > Viridiplantae > Streptophyta > Magnoliopsida > Brassicales > Brassicaceae > Moricandia > Moricandia moricandioides. Next base: position 247,852 of record CAJHQQ010000226.1, read on the forward strand.
AAGTTCATTTTCAACAAAGAAATGAAACCTCCATGATGGACTAGTGGAGAGTTTAATTCTTGTCAATTATTATGTGAATTTATTCCACATTTTGACCAAGAAATTGAAGAGTAAAATTATTATTGTTTGACCAATTCAAACAAATAATATATTTTAAAATGAATTTTTTTTTATATTTTATCAATATAAAAGATGAACATATATTTGATTTATAAGATTAAACTCCAAATCCAATCAAATATCCAATGTATGTATTTGGTACTTTATACAAATTTCTCAAATCATACACATTGGACCTCCATTTCTCATTCAAATAAAACTCATTTTTGACATATGAATATATTATTCATCATTCAAAAAATAGTTCCAACAAATTATTCTTCTCGTCTTTGTGACCTTTTATTTCCTTATTGCCAACTATATACAGTTTTTGTTTATGGTAATTCCTTGGTCCTTGGTAATTTATGGTTTAGGTATGAGCTCATAAAGATAAATCAATTAGTGGCCTCTCGTTAAGCATAGTCCAGCTCTTCTCTAAGCAGGTATTTATATTTTATTTTATAGATCTGTGTTTTCACCATTTTGTTTGTTTTAGTTAGCGTCCGAATTTATGGTATCGTACTGTTTTCTTATGGTGTCCCATAGATCTTACTTGGTTTGGCTCTTTTGAAAGATGCTGGCATAATTCATTGTGATCTGAAGCCAGAGAACATTCTTCTGTGTGCCAGGTCTACTTTCTACCAACAATCCCTATACACACAACTGGAGTCCATAAGTTTAATTTAGTTGAATATTATTTTCAATTGCATCAGTGTGAAGCCAACTGAAATTAAGATAATCGACTTTGGTTCAGCGTGCATGGAAGATCGGACTGTTTATTCATATATTCAGGTTCTCTTCGTGCTTCCTATATATCTGTCTGTTCAATTATGTCAAACAAAACAAATGAATTAAGTTACCTAATTCATTTTTCTACAGAGTCGTTACTACAGATCGCCAGAAGTTTTACTTGGTTACCAGTATCCTTTCTGAATATAGTAAACAAAACTAGAATATTTTCTCAGTGTCGTTTGTAGCGGAATGCCTCACTGGCCTTGGCGGTAACTGAGTTGCTATAGTCCCAGCAAATCGTTACTTTCCTATCCCGCATTAATTTTAGTGCTAGCAGAAGTTCTTTGCTTTTCCTTCCCATGGTACATATCTTTAAGGATTTTGAGATTGTATGTTGAGGCTTAGCCACTCCGTAGATATACTACAGCTATCGACATGTGGTCTTTTGGATGCATTGTCGCCGAGCTGTTTCTTGGATTGCCATCAATTGTTTAGTTGTTTAATATAATGAAGGATTTTGTTAGAGTAATTTTCGGTCATATATACAGGTTCATTAATCATGTAACGCTTAATATAGAGGGTTAGACCAGATAATTAAAAAAAGAAAGGGTCCAAAATAAATTGCATAAGTAGATTTATTTAACTCATTCTCTTTTAATAAAGTAGATTAATGAGCATTAAGAAGTATAAAGATTGTGTGGACAATGCATATATAATTCTACCATGATGGACACACGATTTATTAAGGAAACGTGTGTGTAAGAAGACATATTTCAACCAAACCGATCTTGAGGTACTTTGGTCCTCGAGTTCAAATAATCAAGGCATATATGAACATAAGTGTACACAATTTGAAAAGATTTCAAAGTTAATTCAACATTTGACATAATGAGACATATGTTACTTGGAATTCATATTATAAAAAAAATTCTTGCAAAACATACAGAGTAGCAACTTAGGAAACTGAACGAAATAGATAAATAAACATGTAGAAATCTTAAACTAATTTTACATGCGTTCATAGATAATACACCTTCACAACTCTCCCTTTAGTGGTCTCTATTCATGGCAAACTGAACAAATTGACTAAGCTTTTGATAGTAGTAACCATGATTGCATTCTTCAGCCATGTTATTCTTATGGCATTTACAGAGTGCCTCAAGGTTGGTCATAGCTATATAGTAGCCTGGATTCATACCTAAAGGAATATAATTTAGAGATTTCTTGAATCTTTCCCAGCATTGATCGGAGGTTGATAGATTTTCTTTCCACTTGAGTTTATCCATATACTTTTGACCTTTACAAAAGCGTTCTAATGCAAGCAGTAACAAACCGTAAAGATACATACCGTCTTTATAGTTTTCAATGGATGATTGTTGTAGATGAAAGAGGCCGTTGCGTCTTTTGTTTTGGACGAAATATTGAAGTATGCCCTCAATATAGTGTGCCTCAGGGTTGTCATTCTCCAAGCATAGTTTCTTCAAGTGCATGTGCTCGAGCATTTCGGTAGGTTCCGCAGAAAAATATGACAAGGACAAGTTTCTGAAATAGTTGGTGCGATCGGAGTTGGAGTGGTCGTCGTTTGAATCAGAGGAATCAACGAGATGATGTCATAATTGTTCAGAGATGAATCTTCTCCCATCTTCACTTTAGTGTCTTTCTTCGCTGAATTGTTTCTTTTATTTTTGGTGGTTTTTACTCTCAATTGATGCTGAAAATTTTGTGAGAGTAATTTTGAAAGTAGTAGGACATTTATAAAGATGGTTCTTGGAAAATGATGTGATTGTACATGATGAAAATGCTGTGTACGTGCTAGAAAAAAATAGTTATATAGATTGTTGTGAGGATGCTAGAAGTATGTGCTAGAAAAGGAGAAGGGACGACACATGCAGGAGGGACGAGACATGCAGTTCTAAAAGGCTGTGGTTGACCGGTGTTGTCACGTACTCGAATTAAAAAGTCGTTGCTTTTTACATTTTTATTGATATCACCAAGATAACTGCCAGTTTTTTCGTCTCAATCGAATTTGGATTCTTATGGTTTCTTAATAAAAAACATCAAAGTAGAATATCAACTCGACCAAGATCGGATTTCCATAATCTTAGAATGAAGATATTTTCTCGGCTAAACAATCAACCACAATATTAAATGGTAACAATGGATCAGATATTTCTTACATTGGGAAATTGATTAAAGCATTTGAACAAGTTTATCAAGACATATTTATTTAGAATTAAATTCTAATAAAAGTTAATGAGCATTTACGTGAACATTAATCATGTCCTTATTAATACGGATACGAATATTTTGTTGCTCAAACTATATATTTACATAACCTATTTATCTCATATGCTCTTATAAATAAACCTAATATATAATCAAAATGTTATTGATCATATCGAACACAAAGAGGTTAAAATCTCCACTCCCTATCTTCTCTATCATTATGTTATACAAATTGAGTATCAAGGTTGATATAGTTATTTGTCATAACACAATATTCCTAAAGCAATGGCAAGCATGAAGAAAACAATATCTGAAATTATTGAAGCAAAATCGGTAAATATTTTGGTAGTTTTTATGTACCCAAACGTTTTCTTTTGTTAAATAAAAAACTAATTTAAATATGGTTTTACTAAAAAATGTATTGGCATTTAAATGGTTTAAAATAGGCCGGAAAGTGTATGGTTGTTGCTAAAATTGAAGCCATTGATTTGGAAAAACCATGGTTCTACACGGCCTGCATTTTTTGCACAAGAAAAATGGCCAGACAAGGATATGGTTTTGAGGGAAACGTGAAAAATCTTCAACAAAACCCTCTATACAATTTCAAAAGATGTGAAAAGGATTTTCAACATGGTATTCACCGGTATGACCATTTATATACATTAATCTTGCTACCTTTCTAATTTCATATTATTATCAGTTCATATAGTAATTAAATTATGTGGGTTATTTAGTTACTACTTGGTTGTACGTATTAGTGATGAATCAAAAGTTGAAGCCAAGTTTTTGCTTTTCAACGATATTGCGGAAAAGCTAATTAGGAGACCTGCGTTTGAGTTAGTCCAAGATGCTGTTGAGGTATTTCCTTAATTTTTAATTGAGTGATTTAAGAAAATATTATTTCTATGTCTTACATCGTAAATTTTAAATATGTTTTACCGGAAAATCTACATTTTCTACCTTAATCTCTAACTGATTTACATGGGAGGAAAGTTCTATTCATGATTACTATCGGATCTTATGGTCAAAACGAACAAAATTCAACATATGTTGTTGATTATGTGGTTGTGGATGCAGACATAATCCAACACTTTGATCCACATGTAATATTTGTTTTTACAGATAACTCGAAATTATTTATGCGCAGTGTATATTCTAACCAAATATTAACTTATTAATGCAGCCACATGTTGTGATATTTCATGATTATGATTCCAAAGAGGACTGAGTATTATAAGTGGCGATGGTAATCCAAAATGAAGGAAGAAAGTTGAAGTCCATTATGCACGTGAAAGTGGAAGCGTTTAACCAATGATTTGTTTTTGTTTTTTTTCAAATTTGATTATTTTTTCCATTGTCTCTTTTTGGGTTTTATACTTATCAGAATGAATAATAAGGTGGTATTTGCTTGGTTATGTAAAAAAACTCCTTTACCGTTTTTTTTCCGACATCATAGCAAATTTATTCTGTAAAACTTTAAATTTTAAAACCAGTCACTAACATATAGTATATAATTATATATCTAAGGTGATAAAATAAGGTGGTGCTATATATGTTAAACTTACAAAACGCATAATAAATAGAGGTGTAAGGTTAAAGAAGATAATATGGAGATTATATCAATGTCAACTGTTTTCCAATAAATATCATATTCACATGCGCAAGGAATAGATACATGGTCAGAATTTAATAAGGAATTTTTTTTGGCAACATAGGATTGTACGTATATTTTCTAGATTCTATAACCTAATGGTCATGAATCGATCTCTATTTTATTTTGTCGAAGAGGTCGGCTTCAGAATTCTATATGTTTGATTTCATTTCAAACTATATACGTTTATTCAATCCTTTTTTGTAACTGCATTCGACAAAATCTATAGGTAGTGTTTTGTTCTTACTGAAAACATAAGCAATCGATTTAGAGTTGGACGCAAGAAGAGAAGTAGTCCAGTGTGTACAGACACTGGGAAAAGACAAGAGAAGAAAAAAAATGGGTATGTTGTACTGAAAATATATAAAAACCTTTAGAAATTTTTGAATTTTCGTACTACTGAATACAAAGAATGATACCTAATCGTTCTAATGAAAACATGGCAAGTTTTAAATTTTACAATTTTACGAGAATTATCTTTCATCTCTCCTTCCATAACATTCTCAAGTGATAGTTGGTTAATTTTTGTATTTGCCCGCTCCCTGTGTAAACATAGGTACCAATGACAAAGAGAATACTCATAGGGGGAATATAACACAAAAGTCATCTATCACAAACGTTTCGCCAACACCAAGTATCAACCCTTTTAGGGCTCCCTTTCAGAATGTTACGAATCAAGAAGTTCGACCTGTTATTCCACGACCATCAGAGTCTATACATGGACTACCACATAAAGCGAGATCTGTGAGGAAGGAAATACTGAATAACAAAAGAACAATAGGCCTTACTACCTCAAATAGAGGTTAGTCTCCTAACGCTTTCATTTTCCCCACGTTGATTCTTATTAATATGTTGAGAAAATCACATTTCTGCCCAATTCATTTTCATTACATTCCACAGTTACAAGGATTTTTAATCCAACAAAGGCATCAGTTGTACCAACTTTGAGTAAAAGTTTATTTTCCATTGATAGTTACAAGGCTTTTTACAAATGAATTTATAGAACCCTTTTACGAAATTACCTTACTTATTTCTCTGTTCATTCTACTTACGTCTGTAGGTTCCTATACTTCAACGCAAAGTTCACCTACTCTTGCATATGGCAGTGGTTCTGGAACCAACATGCACCCATCGAGATTAGGAACCGGTAACTAATAACTGCATATTAAATAAGTAGCTCTTTGTTGTATGATTTTATAAAAATATTAAAGACAATAGTAATTAGGAACTCTGTAAGCACAAGTATCGTATAATAATAATCAAATGATCGTCTTTTTAGTTACAATTGGTAATCAAGAATCTATTCTAGGGAGTACCAGCATTTCGTTGAGAAAACGTAAGACACTTGGATCACCTCCATCGGTGAATTCAAAGCCAAGACAAAAGAAAGGTAACAACGGGTTTTAAACAATGAATCGGTATAGATATTCTATGGTACTATTTCAAAAGTGCGACTAAACTTAAACAAATTTCAACAGCAACATAAGGTCTCGATATCAGAGGACAATCAACTTCTGGTCTTCCACCAATGTTTGTAGCAGATGCAAATCCGGAAGGTATTTTTTCCCCTTTTTTAATCGTAGTAATATGATGACTATCGAAACGTAAATATTAATATTATACCTATTTCATGAATTTCTTTGAGTTAGACATTTGTTTATATGTTTAAATTAATCTTTTTCAGCTACTCAGTGTCCATTCCATCAAACCAAAACAAATGAATTCATTCCTCCACCAAGGTTCATCATCCAGGATCATCCTGAAGGTAAAATGTGGCCTTCCATCTATACATAGACACTAAATTATATGACTGGATGATATGTTTTGACTATGTCATACACGTTTTCATGCAACTTACAATAATCGATATGAAATGGAGAGTGAGTCTGAAAATGAAAATTCAGATGACGAGAATCAGACTTACACTAGCTATTCAGCTGGAGAGTCTTTGATAAACCCATCACCACAACTTCCACAACAGACTAAGCATACAGTTACTTCGCCTATTATCGTCGGGATACAAAAAAACGGTGATGACTTGAAAATATGACAATGTTTGTGTAAAATAAATAACTACACATTAGTTTGTTTTTTATTTTGATAAAGAAACTTTATTACACATGTTATTACGACGACGGAGATCCAGTTTGGAATTGTAAGTTTTGTCAAGCATATATGTGGTATGGTGAAAGAATTGGAAAACGCCGTCGTCCAAAAATCATGTCTTCACAATGTGTTGTAAACATGGTAAAGTTGTGCTTCCTCGTCTCGCGAATCCTCCAATGGAGTTAATGACTTTGTTATGCAAAAGAGACGAGTTAAGCAAACATTATCGAGAGTTCATACGAGCTTACAATATGATGTTCTCTTTCACATCTCTTGCGGGGAAGATAAATCATTCTATTAACAATGGTCGTGGACCATTTGTTTTCCGAATGCCTGGTGAGAACTATCATCGTATTGGTGGTATAGTCCCCGAGCCTGGACAAGCTCCAAAATTTTCCCAGTTGTATATCATTGATACTTTAAATGAGATCAAAAATAGACTTGACGCTTGTACCGGGTAATTTTCTTCAATTTAACAACTTACTATGATTATATTTTATGATTTTTGCATTATAGTAGACCATGTAGTTAACTTATATTTTAAAAATAATATACTTTGCAGGTCTGACAGAGATAGTGCTAAGAAACTAAGAGAACCACTCGTTCTTCTTCTGAAGAATATGTTAGATCAGTGTAACCCTCATGTTAAGGCTTTTAGGTCTGCAAGAGGCAGGTTTGACATGGAAGGATCAACAGGTTATAGGATGAGGTTGATTGAAAGTCGAAAATCTGATGGACAGACTCATAATCTGCCGACTACAAATGAAGTTGCTGCTTTGATACCTGGAGATTTTGTTTTAAATATGGATGTGCGAGATATTGTTCTAGAGATTACAAGTGGAAAGTTGCAAAGGATAAGTGAATTACATCCGGCGTATTTGCCTCTGCAATATCCACTATTGTTTCCATACGGAGAGGATAGCTTTCGATTAAATATTCCTATTGATTAAATATTCCTATTGGCATTGCATAGGAAGGATTGCGCATATTCATCCATCACTTGATGAGCTATATTTCTTAAGAGTATTGTTAAATTGGGTAAGAGTGCCGACATCATACGAGGTTATAAAAACAGGTGATGGTGTTTTATATGATACATACGAAGATGCTTGCTATGCGTTGGGATTGATGGACGATGACAAGGAATTTATAGAAGCTATCAAAGATTGCAGTGATAATAGTTCTGCCATGTATGCCAGGAAGCTTTTTGCGAGAATGTTGGTATCCAAAACTTTATCTCAGCCTCATGTCGTGTGAGAAGCTACTTGGGAGTATCTTACCGACGATATTCTTTACAAGAAACGGCGAGAAACTGGACGACCTGGTGAGCGTTTTGTCTTATTAAACTTTTTTATTTTAAAAACTATCTCTATTATTTAAAAAATTTATCAAACTTGCAGATATGAACTTGACCATAGAGCAGATCAAAAACATTGCTCTTACTGAGATCGAAAATCATTTGCTCAGCAATGGTCGTAGCCTCAAGAAATGGCCCCTCATGCCAAAGCCAGAAGATTTTGGCTCTTACAACGACAATCGCCTTATAGATGATGAGCTTAAATATATTGTAGAAGATCAACTAAAGGAAAATGAAAGACTTATGGTGATGATAATAGATGAGCAAAGAGGGGTATACAATCAGATTCTGGATGCAGTTTTAAATGATAGCGGTGGAATGTTCTTTCTTTATGGTTATGGAGGCACAAGAAAAACCTTCGTATACAGAGCACTCTCATCGGCGATCCGATCTAGACGTATGATTATTCTTAATAACGCATCCAGTGGAATTGCTGCATTGTTGTTGGAAGGAGGTAGAACCGCACATTCTAGATTTGGTATTCCGATAGATGCAAATGAGTTCAGTACTTGCAAGAAAATGGAGCCAGGATCGGATCGTGTAGAATTGGTTAAAGCGGCAAAGTTAATTGTATGGGATGAGGTGCCTATGATGAGCAGACACTGTTTCAAGACGTTGGATCGTTCTATGCGTGATATTATAAGATCTTCTGAAGACAAACCTTTTGGGGGTAAAGTTGTTGTTTTCGGTGGAGACTTCAGACAGATTTTACCGGTTATACCTGGAGGTGGTAGAGCAGAGACTGTTTTGGCGGCTCTGAATTCGTCATATCTTTGGGAGCACTGCAAAGTTTTGAAGCTAATAAAAAACATGAGATTGCTCGCTGGTCTTACTGATGATGCAGCAAAAGAGCTTCAATCTTTCTCACAATGGATTTTGGATGTTGGAGATGGAAAAATAAATTTGCCTAACGACGGTCAAGTTGAGATTGACATCCCTTTTGATTTGGTGATACAAAACAGTGGAGAAGATCCTATTAAGACTATGGCAAAAGAGGTTTATGGAAAAGCTTTTCAAACCTCAAGAGACAAGGATTTGTATAGACATCGAGTCATTCTCACTCCCACAAATGATGAAGTGGATAAAATAAATGATTACATGCTTTCGCAGTTGCCAGATAACATGTTTTTGTGTTTACTCTTATGTTCCAGTAACTTTTTACATGTCACTAAAGAAAAGGATTTACATATGCTTTCAGGTGAAGAAAAGGTTTACCTTAGCTCTGACAGTATTATCCATCCGATGTTGACGTAGAAGAAAATGTTGTATATCTTGCAGAGTTTTTGAACAGTGTTAAAGTGGCTGGACTGCCTAGACATAATTTGAAGCTGAAGGTTGGTGCTCTTATTATGTGTCTCCCTAACATGGATGTTACAGATGGATTATGCAATGGTACTAGGCTAATTGTTACTCAGCTACTTCCCCATGTGATAGAAGGTAGAATTATAACCGGAAACAATATTGCTGGAGACAAGGTTTTGATTCCTAGAATGTTTGTAACACCACCTGACACAAAGTTTCCCTTCAGAATGCGTCGAAGACAGTTTCCGGTTACATTGGCTTTCGCGATGACTATCAACAAAAGTCAAGTTCAAACACTAGAAAGTGTTGGTTTGTTTCTGCCTAGGCCAGTGTTCTCTCATGGTCAGCTCTACGTTGCACTTTCAAGAGTTAAATCGAGATCTGGATTAAAAATCCTAATAACTGGTAAAGAAAGGAAGCCAAAGACAAAAACATTGAATGTTGTCTACAAACAAGTTTTCCAGAATATTCCGTAAGCAAAGTACGTAATTGTTATCTATTTTTTTCCAATAATTTTTTTAAAATATATAAACTGTTACAATTATTTATTTTTTGGAATTTGCCAGATGGGTAGTGATGAATATGAAGATCGATAGTATTTTATTGCCAATCAGTTTTCCGACTATTCCGATCATGGTGTGTCACTTTAATATTTTTTTCTGTTCAATAAAGAATAGAAAAGAATAAATCTCTCAAATTATGTAACACGTCCACTTGCTTACAAAATTAAATACATTTTTTTGCAGGTTTCTAATGGAAGTTGTTTTCATTATCGAGACAAGTACTTCATACTTGATCAAGTACTTCATACTTGATCAAGTACTTCATACTTAATATAATTTATGGATAATACTTTCAATTTTATTATATTTTTTTTAATATATCTACATAAACTTTTCAAAAAAAAAACATAATAATATTTTTACCTAAAATAAAGACTTATAACACATATACAATACAATTCTAATTAGTGATAATATAAAATATGTTACTTCTAAAACTATACACTATTAATTTCAGATTTGAAAAATAAAATATCTTCTTAAACACACAAATTATTTTGGGACGTTGCAATTATGCATATCGGAACGACTACCTCTTGATACTGAAGTTACTTTGTTCCATCTCGTCCGTGTAAAATATCGAGTACCAACATTTTCCTGTGCCTGATACTTTCTCCCAAAAACGGTGGTCTTATGATATAAAATCCGTTACTACTAAAACTTTGTACCACTTAATCCATAATTTGAATATGTTTATGCCCGCACAGGGTGCGAGCCGGTCACTTTATATGTATAAGTGTGGATAGAGGAATTGTGGATGGAAAGTGTGGATGGATATTTATGGCTGAGTATGCATGGTGAACATGCACATATATCTATGTGGATGGATATTTATGAACAATTATTTGTCGATTGTTAGTTGAGGACAGTATCACGAGATTACCATCACACACTAGTGTTCGAATCAACACAATTATTTGTTGACAGTCATTGGTTTTTGCAGCCATATTCCTAAACCAAACATTAAGTCTAAATCAAACACTTTCAGAAACTGTATAGGAGAGAATCTTTTGAGATGTATTTGAGCTTCACAATCACCCATGATCTTCTGCATTGTATACCATTCTTAGATACCATTGAAATAAACATTAAAGCAGCGCAAAGATGTAGACAAGTAAGGTGAAAGTTCAATCCTTTTAAAACATGCCTGTAAAACTTTGTACATGCAGGCTTTTGGAGCCATAAAGAAAAGCTAGAAAGATAACTGGACATGGTCTGGTCTTTAGCTCCTGAACAATAAACACATCAACCTGCAAGCAAACGGTAACATAAGCAAATAATGTGACAGCAAAAACAAGTGTTGCCGGAATCTTACCTCAGCAAGTTAAGAAAGAAGGTGGAATGCTAGAGAGAGAGCCATTTCTAGGTAAAAACTGAAAACATATACAAAAGAGCAAACCTAATGAAAGAGTTTCTTAAACAATAAACATTGATACCTCGTCAAGGCTTTGAGATAACCTTGAAACAAGAGCAATGAAAAGGAATGCAGGAGAAGAAGAACGGTACCTCCGTAAGAGAACCAACAACCATTGATACCTCGTCAAGGCTTTGCTTACTTTCTAGATTTGAACCAAATCTTTGGATCTTTCAAACGAAACGTGATGTGCAACCATATAATTTGTTGCCCATTTAGTAAAAAAAGGTAAAGGAGAAAAGTTTAGTTCAAGGGCAAAATATATAAACAACAATCAAAAAGTGTGCTTCAAGTCAAATGTGACTATAGAATGTGACAATAGATGTAATTCAAAATATAGAATGTGCCTTTAGAGGTAATTTTTTGAAAGAAACTGAATATCTTAATAGTATATTTTTTTATTTTTTTAGAGATAGTTGTTAATATTAAATTATATATTTTTATTTAGTTGTTTTTATATTAACATGCCATGGATAAATATTTTTTTGTGTTTCAGTTAAATTAAGGAGAGTTCAAGGGCAAATATCTTAAATAAAATTTTTAAATTTTTTGTTACAAAAATAGAATTCAAAGAAAAAATGAAAATAAACATTTGCTAAGTATGTTAAACTTTTTTTTTTTTAAATTTTAACCCCACCTCCAAAAATCCACCCCATAACTCTTAACCCTAAGTCTAGATTAGTTAACCCAAGGGGTATATCTACACTCTTTAATAAAGTCTATTATGGTCATTTTTGTCTTTGAACTCTATTTTGGTGACCATTTTTTAGGTCTATCTTAGTGTATTTCTCTTCATAAACTTAGCAAATGTGAAAACTTATAATTATTTATGTATAATTAAATGAGTTTAAATGAACTAATATAAAACTTATGGGTCTAAATAGGTATTTTAATAGTTTTTATATTTAAATGGATTTAGATTCTAAATGAGGTGAATCTTAAATGGAGCTGGTTCAAATTGTGTAGGTTTATTCATTTGAACTCCTTTATTGTTTTTTTTCTTCAAACTATTTTGCAAGTTTATACAAAGAGGATAACCTTCACATTACAAGCGTTTTTAGGTGATAATTAAATCTGAAAATGGCGTATTGGATAAGAGTATGATTTGATTTGAGATTTAGGAGAAGCCTCTGCTTTAAGTTCGGAACTCGGCGAATGAACATAAAAGATGTTTTACTATGTTACATATATTTCCGATCAAAGGCTGATTACGTACTCATCGAAAAGGGATCAAATCAATAATAGTACATTACAAAGGTTTATAAGTTGTTGATAGACGTTTTAAGAGAGTTCTCAGCTTTCTGTAGGAAAGTGACGAGATACTCGTAGAAATTTTTCTGTCTATTTAGATTTGAAGAGCCTTTTAATTTATACAAGGTTGAAGGCAATGTATTTTTTCATTTCCTTCCAAGCTTTTCGTTTTGTCTTTAAGATATTTTGTTTTTTATCGTCGACTTATTTTTGTGTTGGCTTCCTTTTCCTTGTTGACTTTATATTCTTGCCGATTTCCATTTATTAAATCAGTAGATTTGAATTTAGGGAGGGTTTTGACATGGATGATAAACCTATCTCTAACAATAATCTCCTCTTAGTTTGTTGACTTTTGTGAGATCGATGAATTTGCAAGGGACTAGTTCGGGATCGGGAATTTTCTTGGAGTAGATGAGCTTTCATTGTGAGGTACTCAACCATAATTATGTCATAGAAAAGTCGGCATGAACGGGTTGCATGGTGTGGCTTCCATTGACGAGGTGTCGTGGACGGACTGTTGCATATGTGTTTCTTATTCCAATTAGACTTTTTACTCCCGGGAAGGCTGCATGAACTGTTTGTGCGAAAAGGTTATTACATATTTTACACACCATTCTTAACCATTCGGATGAGCCGCCATGGATAAAGTATCAGTTGACTAGCTGTCGAGGACAAGTCATTGTGGACATATCTTCATAAATGATCTGTCACAAATAAACTGTCATGAGTGTACCTGTAGATGACGAGTTTGCAGTGTTAACACTAACAATGTGTAGATGAAATCAGTGAGACGTTGATGTAGTGAACACGGAGAACTGAAACGTGGCCAAGAAAAGACCGGTTTGACCGGTAATAGTCAATAAATTTCAGAATAGATTGAAAGTGCTCAGTGAGTACATGAAGATTATAAATGGGTTAAATGAAGTGTATATGGATTAAGCATGATGGTATGATTGAGAAGAATCATATGCGGTTGACGCGAGTTCCCCGGTTTGTCCATTAAAGCGACCAAGCACCCCAAGAATGTTCAAAGTACATCCAGATATACTGGCCTTGTTTCTATGGTTGGGGAAAACTTAAGGAAATCTAAATAAATGGCAGGATGAGAAGAAATGAAAGAAATGTGGAAGGGAATTATGAAGATAAACCGTAGCCCATTCGAATAGACTATAGGAACGTTCAATGCATTTCAAGAAGAATGGAAATAACAATTAAGGTAAACCAATATTTAAGACTTGTGAAGGGATGTATTTGGGTTGAATAAGCTAGGTTGTATTTTCAGGATACTAGATAACTATTTTGGAGCGTATGCCAGGAACTATTTAAGTAAAGATCGTTCAACTTGGTTCAAGCTGAATGTGAGAATCACAATGAGCCTAAGAGGAAAAAAATATATGGGGAAGTTAAGGTTTTGATGTGGAAATTGTTAGGCTGATCGGAATTGTCAGTTGGACGTTTCGGTTTATCGGTTAATCGAGAAAAAACAACAAGAACTGAATACTGGAAAACCAAGATTAGCTGCTTGGTGTGAGTCACCTTCCTGCTATCCTTCTTCACCTTATTTTCCTTCTTCACCTTATTGCATGCAACTTCCCCCTCTTGACATGCTTCAGGTTTTCCTATGACTCGTTGCCACAGTGACGACATTTGTCGCGTTCTGAGGTAGCTTTGTGGTTTCTCTTCTAACTCAGCTCCGGACTAATTCTCCTATATATAGTATATAAATTAGTCATTAGATTCATCACAGAAACTATGAAACCAATATAAATAATAATTAGACGTCTAGATTACTATAGAAGTCCTCATAAAAGTATTCTAGAGCAGCTTATGTCAGAAAGTTTTTGGGTACGTTCTTGTGATTTTTAGCTTTCCTTTCCAAATTATATTTCTGCACAGAATCCAAATTCAAGGTTATTTTTTCCTAATTATTGTTGGTCCATCCTAGAACTGCCTAAGAGACCTGAAAAATCGATGTGACCCATAAAGTGTCTTTATATTGTTCCAAAAATCAAAGGTTAGTTGTGGTTATGCTTTTTGTTTTAATGCAAAGAAATACTGAGATATTGTGACGTTTTTGATGGTCCTAGTTGTGCTTTATTGATTGGTCATACTTTTTTTTGCATGATATAATATTATATTTATGTTAGAATGACTAGGTGGTTAGTTAAGTGAACGAACATGGTATGCTTTAATATTTTTATGCGAAGTTAGAGAATACTACCATAGTTAGATGTGGTGGTCATGGTTAAGTGATAATGCTGGTCTTAACTTATACTAATGATTGTGAATGATATTGCTTATTGTGATTGATATGCATGATTGCTTGTTGGTCGTCAGGCCTTGATCATAAGTATGTTGAATGATTATGATATGCATGATTATTATCATTTGATATTAGATAATACTATTACTACACATTATAGAGTTGTTTGTGTGGAATGTGTTGTTATGGTTATTTGACAAACCATAGGCATGAAAGCACCGAGGGGCGGGATTACAGCCTAGGGCCATGCCGCGCATGGCGATGCGCAATCTGGATGTGCTGCTTCGTAGAGGCAGCCGGATATGTGCAGACCATCAATTATTTTTCCTTTGTGGCTATGATTTGTTTGGGTGTATTGTGTTAAATAACTACAAGAAAAAGGTTTTTCTTAGCAGACGGAAGGTCAGACACATTAGATAGCGGCTTTTTGCACTGCTATTGTATATAATACAATAGCATTTTTTGTATACGATTAAATATTCTTTAATAACGTGCCATTTTGTTATTATTTACATTATAATTATTATTATTTTAAATTTTATATATCGAGATTGGTTACATATTTATGGATAGGTATATCAAAACTAAACCAAAATTTTTGAAAAAAATTAGAAACTAAACCTAAAATTTCTAAAGTTCATCTTCTATCTATTAGTGCCTCCACATCTCTCTTCTACTTCTTGCTCGAATCTACCCACACCACCACCGCTAAATTCCTCTGCCATCTCCACACCACAGCTTGTTCAGATCTGATGCGTCAGCGTCTCCGCCGCAATTATCACCGCACGCTCATCCCATCCACCTCGTCTCATCCTCTTCTTCGTCTTTAATGAGTTTTATTGAATGATACAAGACACATTATATACATAGTGTTATTTCCTAATCCTGTGACATCATATCTCATTGTATCTCATTGTATCTTGGAGATATTATTTAAATATATATATATATATATATATCATATTCCTAATACCCCCTCTCAAGTGGGTGGTACGAAATTTCGTACACCTAACTTGGACATTAATCATTCAAATGTTGGTCTTGGGGGAGCTTTAGTAAACAGGTCTGCAACTTGTTCCTTTGTCGAACTATGATGAGTAGCAATGATATAGCTCGCTATTTACCAGTTTTAGACCATCATTTGGACCATATCTGGAGTCTACTATGTGTGTTTGGACTATGTTTTAGAGTTCTGACAGGTCCATATACGCTACAGAGCATTATGGAGATCATAGAGCTTGCTAGAGCATTCAGAAGAGATATCCAATAGTTTTTCACATTCAGCGAAGTACAAGTCAAAGTCAAGCATGACCATCGATCGACAGAGCATCCTTGTTGCCGATCGATGGCCCAGTCGCAGAGTATTGGCCGACTTTAAGCCCAAGTCAAGAAAAGTAACGAGAATGCCCGTGGACGAGTTTTGACCTAGTTTATATGGGTTATGCCATTGTTTAGGCAGAAGAGAGGAGAGACCCACATTTTCTTTTTACATCTTTTAGTTTTTTTGCATTAAGATTTTTTAGTAGTTTAGGGGAGAAGATCTGAACTCCTTCAGAGATTTGTATTGGAACCCCATTTATTATTCTATGCATTATATTATTCAATTCATCATATTTTCTTTGATCATGTCTGAGTAATTCACCTGTTAGATTTAGGGTTCATAATGGTATTGATGAATTAGCCCCAGAATAGGATTGCTAGGATGAAGTAATGTCTATATTTGGAATTGTGTTTAATGCTTGCGTTCTAGAGTAGGTAACTAGAAACCTGAACTTACAACATTGACAACTACGAGAGTAGGTTCTGTGCCAAAATAAATTCCATTGAGCTAGGTTGTTAGATGCATGCGAGAGATGGTCTAATTAACATAGTAGACAAACTTCTTGTCTGATTAGCATCGATCGACACCAGGCCTTAGCTGTCAATCGACGATACACTTCTGTGTCCGCATACGAGAGTTGGGACAAGAGCGGGTCGGAGTAGTTAACATTTATTGTTCTCGCATATTAATAATTCCTTGCATTCTATCCATTATAATTCACTTGCCTGAAACCCTAGATCTACCGCTTTACTATTCGCCCTCCAGCTTTTTAGTGAAACGATTTTGAGATAAAGCCCACTTTCTTCGGACTTGTAGCGAAGACACCTTACCATGGGTTGCGACATGAGCATCCTATGGATCATCTGGAGCGATTTGAGGATCCAGTGACTGCTATTAAAGCCAATGGAGTCCCTGAGGACTATCTTTTCTATAAGCTCTTCAAGTACTCACTTGCTGGAGAAGCTTCATATTGGCTTAAGCAATTACCACCAGGATTCCTGACATCCTGGACTGACATCAAAAACACTTTCTTGCGTAACTTCTTCGATGACGCTAGAGCAGAAAATCTAAGGAGCAAGACTGCTACTTTTTCACAAGAACCTTCAGAGTCTTTCAAAAACTCGTGGATCGATTCAAATCATACCAGAGAGACTGTCCACATCACAGGTTCAACGAAGTACAACTTCTCAGCACTTTCTTCAGAGGTATTGAATTACAATACCATATGGATTTGGACACAAATAGTGAGGGAAATTTTAGTACCAGAAGCCTTGAAGAAGCCACAAGATTAATTGAGAATTTGACATCTAGCAGCAGCACCAGGAACATTGATTCTGAGAGAAGAAAATCAGCTCCAACGGTAAGCAAGGAGCAGTTTGAGGAGTTCAAGGTAAAACAAGATAGTGTTCAGAGATTTTTCAAGGAACAGGTTACTTTCGCAGATGTGGAAGCAGTTGAGTCTGGAGAATATGAGATTGAAGAAGAAGATGTAAACTACTTTGATGGGAATAATTTCCAGAGACAAGGGAACCCATGCTTCAACAGGAACTCCTATGGTGCTGGTCAAAGTAGTAACTTCAATCAAAATTCACAGCGCAGACCGTCCAACAACAACATGGCAAATGGATGTTCCTACTACCAGAATCCCCCTCCAGAAGGTTCAAAAAGCAAGATTGAAGCAATGGTTGATAGAGTCTTAGAGGGACAGCAGAAGATGACTGTGGATTTTAATGGAAAGATAGATGGTCTGTACCTCAACCTCAACACTAAGTTCGAAAACCTTAGCACTCATGTGAAGAAACTAGAGAATCAAGTGATACAAACAAGTGAGACCATCAAGAGGCATGAGAGTTTGATTATGGAGAAAATCGAGGCTGGGCAAAATCACCACGTCAATGCAATTATTGATGATGATTTTTGGCAGGAAGTCAAGAAAGAGAAGCCCCAAGTAGCAATTTTTGTGTGAAAAATTTGGTTTCACTCGGCAATTCTAATACGCATCGATCGACGCCAACCGGTGAGCATCGATCGACGGTAAAGCCTACAGACTCAGTGGCTTCTTGTGAATCGACTAACATCGATCAACACAATTTCCGTGACATCGATCGACAAAGTGACAAAAGAGTCGATCGGAAGCACACCCTTAGCGTCGATCGACAAGAGAGAAAACCGGTCCGACTACCAAACCTAAGTGCGAGCTTGTTTGTATGTCCAACCGTGACAACTTCAGAACAGAACACAGACACAACTGAAGCTATAGATACTGATAGAGAAGATGAGGGACACTCAAAGAGGAGGCAAAAGATCCCAAAGCATCAACACAAAGAAGCCAATGAGAAGGAGATAGATAATTTTGCTAAAAGAGTTTTTAAAATTCCGTTAGATACTTCTTTTGATGAAGCTTATTATACTCACAGATTGTGGATGTTTTTTAGGGAAACAAGGGAGACAGATGATGACATAGAGATAATGTTCAACACCTCAGAGAGAAGATGACGCAGAGAACCTGTCTGAAAAAGAAATTGATCCTTGAAAGTTTGTGGTTCCATGCTTCATCAAAGGAAACAAATATCCCAACGCCCTCTGTGACACAGGATCTTCAGTGAGAATTATGCCAAAGTCTATGGCAGGGGAGTTGGACCTGACTGTGGAACCCTCCAACGATTCTCTTACTTTCGTTAAATGCTCAAGAGTGAACTCAGGAGGGATGGTAAAAGATGTTGCAGTGCAGATCAACAATACCTTAGTTTCAACAGACTTTCATGTGATGGACATCAGGATAGATTAAAACTCTTCTCTACTACTTGGGAGAGCATCCATGGCTACTGTGGGAGCCATATGCGACATGAAGTTAAACATGTTCTATCTATATCTAATTGATAAAAATATCTTTTATGAACCTGTCAAAAATAAGAACAAGGCTACCCTGATCGAATTGTGCAATGATGTAGAGCTTATGGCCACATGCTTCTGCAATTACGAGTTCGGTGAGGAATCGGAAGAAGGATCATCGATCGACACCCAACCCAACCCATCGATCGACAGCCATACAGTTCAACAATCGATTGATGCCCACCCTATCAAATCGACCGACACTCAACCTTCCGAACAAGCCCACACCCACCATGGAGATTTAAATTACAACACAGCCTACCTCGAGTACGACAAAGAATACAAAGATGAAGAGACAATTGAGTATCGAGGACTTCCTATGGAAGAGGCTAGAGTTTTTAATGTTTCCCATCAACCTGGGAAATTGACATTGATCGAAAGTCCATGTACCCCATCGATCGACACCAATCCGGTTTACCACGGATATGGTAGAGTTTACGGAGACAATGATGCAGCTTACAGAGAGGAATAGCCGATTGAACCTCGCATCCAGCACCAATCCACAACATATCTTGGCCATCAAACGACATCAAACGAAGACCAGAACAATTACTTGGAGCAGAAGATACAAAAGATGGTTTTCTCAGGCCAGATGAGTATGGAATTTTCAGAGATACAGAGGGACATGCACGAGATCTTTACGGGAGAATTCTCAATCTATCTAAGGAAGATGTAGCAGATGCCCTTATTATGGCTGAACAATCAGGAAATTTATTTGGACGACATCAACAGCCATCAATCGACGCACCGGTACCAGCATCAATAAAAAATAAGGAGTAGAAGCACGAGCCAGTCCAAACTCAACCATCGATCTACAACAAGAAGAAGGCATCGATCGATACCATTATTCCAGGAGTCAACGAGTTCTGCACATCTAACCCCTTTACTTCAGAAACTCCAGGACTAGTCAGTTGGATAAATCCCCTACTGATAGATGGTCGTGTAGAGTATGGAAAAAGAAATTTTGATGCTGATGGGAGAAGAATTTTCTTTTGGGAAAATCAAGATGACTATGGCATATACATAGATGAGAATGGCAATGCACGAGCTCTAGACGGAATAATTGTGCAAGACAAAGATATCAGAGCAGTTCTAGAGAGAGCTACTATGTTTGAGTACAGCTACATATGTTTACCTGAACATGCAGGAAAGATCGCTATGTCGAGGCAGAAACCAAAGACATACAACAGAGAAGAGATGGACGACACTGTGGATGAGATCTACACAGCTCAAGCGAGGTCATTAGATGATTTCTACAGAAGGCTTGATGATGTCTACTATCCTATAGACAAGTGCCGCACTATTTTGACTACCTGCATTGATGAGATGAAGCAAGATTTGAATACTGTTCAAAGACAGCATGCGAGTGAACCGGATAGAGTGACATCGATCGACGACACCAACTTACTATCGATCGACACTGATTTCGACAGACAAAAGTGCGCACCAGAAACACAATTAGAAGAAAGGTTCAATGAGATTTTTTTTTCTCAGAGCCTGATGACAAAAAAAAATTCTCAGAAATTGGAGGATATATCAAACACTACAGCTGCCAGACTTAGAATGCTCCAGTGTAGTATTGAGAACTACAAAGAAGAATGCATTCTGTGGAGGTTACTAAGGAGATCATAAAGAATGAGAAAGTCAGAGGAGATGAAGCAATGAGAAGCTTCGTTGGTACATGGTTTCAGAAGAGCAAAGAAGATATAGACACTTGTTTTCCAAGTGTTGATCCACCTCCATTCTAGTCAGAAAGTTCAAAATTTCGAACTTAAGACAATAACCAAGCGCTGAGTGGGAGGCAACCCACTGTTTATTAAGTTTCTACTTAGTTTTTACCTATACTACTATTTATTTTGAGTTTTATTTTGTTTTTACAGACTATTTACACTACCATCGATCGACACCATAGAGGCACCATCGGTCAATAGTGGATCACAACCATCGATCGACCACACCCGCCTACCATCGATCGACACTCTCTTAAAGAGAGCGGTATCGAGTTCTATTCTTAAGCTATCTACTAATGATTTGATTTTTCCTAACCAATCCGGGGTGGATTACAATATGGATAGTGTAATTGAAGTATGGGGGAGGTTCGCTAACGCTATTTTATTGTTTTTGAGTTTTATCAACTATCTATAAGCTTTTCAAAGAGTTTTATCGACTCAAGAAGAAGACTATGACCAAAAATTTATTATTGACTAACCACACTTTAGCACCATTCTTAGAAGGTTGTTTGAAGAGATTACTAGAGATACCAAAGTGGATAATCCTGCCACTATATCACACTTGCTTAGGAAGTTTGAAGGAACCAAAGCTGATTTCCAAGTCTAATCCTAAGATTATTTGCTTGCTTTGGGATTTGGTATACACTGGATCGGATTCCTTCTGCAAGTTTGGAAGATAAAAGTCTGTATGCTTCTGATTCCTCTCTCTCTGCCCTTCAGATTTCAAAAGGTGTCAAACATGATTTGGTGGCTACAATCCTTAAAGCTTAATTCATATGATCCTAGAAAGATATAAAGATCAAAAAGAAGTGAACATGATTTGGTGGCAAAAACCAGTAGGGCTTGATTCATGGAAGCCTATCCAAATATCTCAGTTAATTAAAAAAATAACATGATACCCTCAAAAGAAGGGAGACATTGACCGAGAAGAAGTGAGAAGAGAGAGAGGATAGTAATCAGAGAAGGCTACCTTTGTGTTCAGATACTTGCAGAGGAAAGAGTCCATATATCCTTTGATCGATACTCCCAAGGTAAAGCATGCACTTTTATTTTACGCAAATAAATGAAATCAATAGAGGGGCGAGTCAGAATAGTATTCGAAAAGCTATTGGTAGAATGGAATTGGTTTCTATACTAAGATATGGTATATAGATTTTCTGATAGGATGTGGCTGCAATAGAGTAAAGTGAAAATTATACTTAGATATTATGTGAGTCTTCGCTTTTCAAAACCTCTTTTGTAGGCTTGTTTGCTTGAGGACAAACAAAAGGTTAAGTCTGGGGGAATTGATATAGCCTATTTATCACCAGCTTCTGGCCATGCTATATGCTCTATTAGGGTCTATTATGTGTGTCTAGGCTATGTTTTAAGGTCTTTGCAGGTCCAGACACGTTTTGGAGATATATGGAGATACTTTGAGCTTTTGGAACATTTAGAGGAGAATAATCAGCAGCTGATCATTGTGAGAGTCGAAGTACAAGACTGACATCGATCGACGACACAACCTTGGCGTCGACCGATGTTACATGACCAAGATAGATTGGTGCTGCACATCTGACATTGATCGATGACCAATTCACAGACAGCCGATTTCAAGCCCAAGTTAGAGACATGACACAAGATTATAAGATTACCCCTTGACGAGTTTTGACCTAGACATTAGGGATTTATATTTATACTTTATGTATTGCACCAAGGTGTGTTGTGCTGGAGTTCTGGGTGCTAGTAAGTGTGCTTTGTTTGTGTGTGCACCAGCACTCCATCATAGTCTTAGGATTTATTTAGGGAGAAGATTCACAACTCCTTAGGGAGATTTGTATTGGAACCCCAATGTTTTATCTATGCATTATATTCAGATTATTATTCTTACCTTGATTATGTCTTAGTAGTTACCTACTAGATTTAGGGTTTACTAATGGCATTGATGGATTATCCAAACAATAGAATTGTTAGGGTTATTATTAGATCTATCAATAGAATTGTGCTTATTGCTTGTCTCTAGAGTAGCTAACTAGAACCCTGATAATAGGATAGTTAGGCGCAAGCGAGAGCATGGTCTACTACCGAAATTAATCCTGTTGAGGTAGGTTGCTAGAAACAAACGAGTGTTGATTTAGTTAATCTAGTTAACTTATCGAATTAGGTCATAAAGCTTGACTCAAGAAACCATCGATCGATGCAGAATCATTGCCATCGATCGACGATCATTCCATATCAATAACCGAGAGCTGAGACATTGGACTTAGTCAATAGATTAGACTCGCAACGAGAACTAATCGTCTTTTACATTAGATATCGATTTCTATGATTAATATCCTCAGCTTCTATCCTCTATAATCCACTTGCTTGAAACCCTAGATCTAGCATATTTACATTCACATCTAGTTAGTTTATTAGCATATTTCCATATTTACATTCCTAGCATATTTCCATATTGCATCAACACCTTATGATAAGGAATATTTCCTTAAACCAATTACTTGTTACCAATATATATATATAATCACCTAGCTTAGTCTTTAGAAATAAGAAATATATTTTGTGCCATTGTTCTCTGTGGATTCGATCCCTAAGTACTACACCTGATCTCTTGGAAAGAGTATTGTTTTGTGTGTTAGGTTTAAGGGTTAATTTGATATTTAAATATTTAGGATATTTATACCCTGCTAGAATAGTAAACACAACCATGTCAAATACGATTTCGATTACAAGGAGATTGAGTATCGCAGCCTAGCACTGGAAGAAGCTTTCTGGTTAATGAATGCAGAAGTGGATAATGGAGCGTCGATCGATGGCATATCTTGGCCATCGAACGACATCAGACGCAAACCAAAACAAGGACTTAGAGCAGAAGATACAAATATTGGCTATATCTAAGAAGGACGCGCACGAGCTATCTATGGAATAATTCTAAACATACCTAAGAAGGACGTAGCAGATGCCCTTGTTATGGCTACTGGATCAGGAAATTTATTTGAACAACAACCATCAATCGACGCACGGGTACAAGCATCGATCGACAACAAGGAATAGAAGAACGGGCCATCTGCCATGATCCATACATTCCCAACCATCAAACATCGATCGACGACATACATCCTGCATCGATCGACACCATTCCAGGGGTGAGCCAGTTTTGTACCTCTAATCTGTTTGGTTTAGGAAGTCCACGATCAGTCGATTGGATAAACCCACTACTGATTGACGGTCGTATAGAACATGGAACAAGAGCGTATGATGCTAATGGCAGAAGAATTTTCCATTGGGAAAAAAAAGATGAGCATGGCATCTACAAAGATGAGAATGGCAATGCACGAGCTACAGATGGTAGAGTCGTGAATGTGAAAAGAGAAGACATCAGAGAAGTTCTAGAAAGAGGTATTATGTTTGAGCCGAGCTACATATGTTTACAAGAACATGCAGCAAAAATTGCTATGTCTATGAAGAAGCAAGAGACATACAACAGAGCAGACATTGATTATATCGTGCATGAGATCTACAAAGCTCAAGAGATGTCACTGGATGATTCCTACAAGAGGCTTGATGATGTGTACTATCCTATAGATAAGTGCGTCACCGGTTTGACTACATGCATGGATGAGATGAAGCAAGATTTGGATACTATTCGAAGACATCATGCGATTGGGACAGACAAAGTGACATCGATCGACGGCAGCATCAAGCCATCGATCGATACTGAATTCGACAAATAAGAGCCCGCAGAAGAAAAACAATTAAAAGACAGGTCCAATGAGATTAAATTTTCTCATAGCCTGATGAAAGAAGATATCTCTCAGCAATTGCAGGATATATCAGAGACTACGCTGTCAGACTTAGAATCCGACATCGCAGTATTGAGAATCTACAACGGCGAATGCATTCAGTGGAAGTTTCTAAGGATGTCATGAAGAATGAGAAAGCTAGAGAAGATGAGGCAATGAGAAGCTTGGTTGGTACATGGTTTCAGAAAGGCAAAGAAGATGTAGACACTTGTTTCCAAGTGTTGATCCACCTCCATTCTAGACAAAGAGTTCAAACGTCGAGTTTAAGACTATAACCAAGCGTTGAGTGGGAGGCAACCCACTGTTTAGTAAGTTTTTATTTAGTTTTTACTTATGCTACTATTAATTTCGAGTTTTACTTTGTGTCTACAGACTTTTTAAGTTCACTATCGATCGACATGATAGAGGCACCATCGGTCGACAATAGATCACGACCATCGATCGACCACACAAGCTTACCATCGATCGACACCCTCTTACAGAGGGAGGTATTGAGTTTTACACTTAAACTATTTACTTATGATTTGATTTTCCCTAACCAATTTGGAACGGATTACACTAGGGACAATGTAATTTAAGTCTGAGGGAGGTTCGCTAACGCTATTTATTAGTTTTTGAGTTTTATTACTATAACTATATAAGTTTTTCAAACCGTTTTATTGAGTCAAGAAGGGGACTATGATTAAGAAAGTTTTTCAAAACGTTTTATTGCAGAGATTACTAGAGGTACCAAAGTGGATCATCGTGCCGCTATATCACACTTGCTTAGAAAGTTTGAAGGAACGGAAGCTGATTTTCAATACTAATCTTGACATTATTGCTTACTTTGGGACTTGGTACACTGGACCGGATTCCTTCTGCAAGTCTGGAAGGTAAAAGTCTGTGTGTTTCTGATTCCCCTCTCTCTCCCCTTCAGATAAAAAAAAGGAATCGAATAGAATTTGGTGGCTACAACCATTAAAGCTTGATTCATATAATTCTTGAAAGAGATAAAGGTCAAAAAGAAGTGAACAGGATCTGATGGCAAAAACCATTAGGGCTTGATTCTTGGAAACCTGTCCAAATATCTCAGTCATTAAAAAAATAAAATGATACCCTTAGAGGATGGGAGACATTGACTGATAGAAGTGAGAAGAGAGAGAGGAAAGGCATCAGAGAAGACTTCCTATGTGCTCAGATACTTGCAGGGGTAAGATTCCATATATCCTTTGATCGATACTCCCAAGGTGAAGCCTACACTTTTATTTTATGCAAAGAAATGAAATCTGTAGAAGGGCGAGTCAGAATAGTATTCGCTAAGTTGTTGGTAGAATGGATTTGGTTGCTATTCTAGGATAGGGTATATAAAGTTTCTCTGTGATCGACTTGATAGGATGTGGTTGCAACAAAGTAGGGCGACAGTTATACTTAGACATTATGTGAGTCTTCGCTTTTCAAAACCTCTTTCGCTGGTTTGTTTGCTTGAGGACAAGCAAAATGTTAAGTATGAGGGAGTTGATATAGCCTATTTATTACCAGTTTTAGGCCATGTTATTGGGTATATTTAGGGTCTATTATGTGTGTCTAGGCTATGTCTTAAGGTGTTTACAGGTCCAGGTACGTTTTGGAGATATATGGAGATACTTGGAGATTTTGGAACATTTAGAGGAGAAGAATCCGTAGCTGATCACTGAGAGAGTCGAAGTTCAAGACAATCATCGATCGACGACACTATCTTGGTGTCGACCGATGGTACAAGACCAAGGTCGATCGAAGTTGCACACTTGCCATCTATCTATAACCAATCCACAGGCAACTGATATCAAGCCCAAGTTAGAGACAAATGACGAAGATACCCTGGACGTTTTTTGACCTAGATTTTTGGGTTTTATATTTATACTTTATGTATTACACACAAAAAGGGGGGCGTTTGGGTGTGTGTGTGTGTAGAGTTGGAAAGAGTTTTGTTTCTTTTATAGTTTTAAGGTTTCTAGGGAAGAGGATTCATAACTCCTTAGGGAGATTTATATTGGAATCCCAATATTTTATCTATGCATTATATTAGACTATTTTTCTTACTTTAATCATGTCTTAGAAGTCATCAATTAGATTTAGGGTTGAAGGATGGCAATCATGGATTAGCCCAAAAGTAGGATTGCTAGGCTAAGTTAATATCCATCAATTGAGTTGTGCTTAATGCTTGCATTATAGAGTAGCTAACTAAGATCTCGAAAGTAGGACATGGACGACTACGAGAGTAGGTTATGTGCCAGAATAGACTCTATTGAACTAGGTTGTTAGGCGCATGCGAGAGCTGGTCTAATTAGCTTGGTGAACATATCAAATCTCGTTGACACTTCCTTCTGATTTCACCGTCGATCGACATTAGGCCTTAGCCGTCGATCGATGGTCTTTCCTTTTACTCGCATACGAGAGTTGGTGTTAAAAGAGTTAGAATAGTTAATATTTTTGTTCTAGAATATTTACATTTCTGTGTTTCCTATTCCCTATAATTCATTAAGCCTAAAACCCTAGGTCTAGCATATTCACATTTGAGTTTAGTTAGTTTAATAACATATTTCCATATCTCATTATTACCATATTTCCATATTTCATCTATACTTCTTGATAAGGAATATTTCCTTGAACTGATTAATTGCTACTGATATATATATATATATATATATATATCCACCTAGCTTAGTCTTTAGAAATAAGAAATCTATTGTGTGCCATTGCTCTATGTGGATTTGATCCTTAAGTACAACATCTGATCTCTATTGGCAAAAGTTTTATTTTTGTGTTAAGATTAGGGTTAATTTGATAGTTAATTGTTTAGTATATTTACACCATGCTAGAACAATAAACACACCATGTCAGCAGACTACAATCGTCCAGACCAGTTCTATGCTAACAGATCCGCTATTCATCCTCCAACTTTATAGAGGAACTAATTTGAGATCAAAACATCCTTCTTCACACTTGTTGCGAAGACACCCCACCATGGATCGAGACATGATCACCCAATCGATCATCTGGAGCAGTTTGAGGATCTTGTATCTGCTATTAAAGCCAGTTGAGTCCCTGATGACTATCTTATTTGTAAGCTCTTCAAGTACTCACTTGCTGGAGAAGCTTCACATTGACTTAAGCAGCAACCACCTGGATCTCTGACATCCTGGACAGACATCAAGAATGCGTTCCTACACAATTTCTTTGATGATGCGCGAGCAGAGGACTTGAGAAGCAGAATCGCCACATTCACACCTGAACCTGAAGAATCATTCAGAAGCTCTTGGTTCAGATTTAATTCCTACCAGAGAGACTGCCCACACCACGGTTTCAACGAGGTGCAACTACTTAGGACCTTCTTCAGAGGTATTGATCTGCAGTACCAGATGGATTTAGACACAACTAGTGAAGGTAATTTCAGCACTAGGAGTGCAGAAGAAGCAACAAGGCTTATTGAGAACTTGGCGTCTAGCAATAGCACCAAGAACACTGATTATGAGAGAAAGAAATCAGCTCCAACTTTGATCAAGGATAAGAGAGATGAAGTCAAAGCAAACCTGGAAAGTGTTCAGAAGTTTCTCAGGAAGCAAGAGGTGAAAGCCATAGAAGAAGATGTGAATTTTATTGGTGAAAACGGCTTCCCAAGACATGGTAATCAGAGCTACAACAGAAACTCCTATGGTGGCAACATGAGCAACTACAACCAGAGTTCACAGCAGCAGAGGCCCGACAACAACAACATGAACTTTGGATCTTCTTATTAGAACCCATATCCAGAGACTCAGAGAGAAAGTTAGAAGCCATGGTTGACAAAGTATAGGAGAAGCAGCAGCAAATGACTGTGAATTTCAATGGGAAGATAGATGCTTTGTACATCAATCTCAACACAAAGTTTTAGATATTCAACACTCATGTCAAGAATTCGGAGAATCAAGTGGTCTAGAGAAGTGAGGCAATTCAGAGACATGAGACCCTGATTAAGGGAAGGGGGAGGCTGGTCAGAAACACCACGTAAATGCATTGATAGGTGATGATTTTTGGAAAGAGGTAAAGAGAGAACAGCTCCAAGAGGGAGATTTGCGAGTAGAAAGTGCTATGTCTTTCGGTAGTTCGTACTGGTGTCGATCGACACCCGTTTCTGAGAATCGAGCGGCGGAACCCTCAGAGTCTGTAGCTTCGTGTGAGTCTTCGAACATCGATTGACGTCAAAACGTTAACATCAATCGCCGGTTTTCACCAGAAGAACCAGTTCGTCTACCAAGTCTGAATGCAAGCTTGTTTGTCAGACATCCGAGTATGGAGACTCCAGAACAGAACACTGATACACGTCCGGGACAGTCCCGGATGGACTGATCAGTCCACTACGTTACTGATTGGGGTCGAGTTTTCATGGACTGATCAGTCCATACGTACTGTCCGGACGGACTGATCAGTCCGTGTACTGATTTTGGCCGAGTTTTCATGGACTGATGACCCAAGTCCCGAGTTTTCATGTACTGATGGGTCATCCGGGACAGTCCGGATGGACTGATCAGTCCATACGTACTGATTGGGTCGAGTTTTCATGGACTGATCAGTCCATACGTACTGTCCGGACGGACTGATCAGTCCGTGTACTGATTTTGGCCGAGTTTTCATGGACTGATGACCCAAGTCCCGAGTTTTCATGTACTGATGGGTCATCCGGGACAGTCCGGATGGACTGATCAGTCCATACGTACTGATTGGGTCGAGTTTTCATGGACTGATCAGTCCATACGTACTGTCCGGACGGACTGATCAGTCCGTGTACTGATTTTGGCCGAGTTTTCATGGACTGATGACCCAAGTCTCGAGTTTTCATGTACTGATGGGTCATCCGGGACAGTCCGGATGGACTGATCAGTCCATACGTACTGATTGGGTCGAGTTTTCATGGACTGATCAGTCCATACGTACTGTCCGGACGGACTGATCAGTCCGTGTACTGATTTTGGCCGAGTTTTCATGGACTGATGACCCAAAGTCCCGAGTTTTCATGTACTGATGGGTCATCCGGGGACAGTCCGGATGGACTGATCAGTCCATACGTACTGATTGGGTCGAGTTTTCATGGACTGATCAGTCCATACGTACTGTCCGGACGGACTGATCAGTCCGTGTACTGATTTTGGCCGAGTTTTCATGGACTGATGACCCAAGTCCCGAGTTTTCATGTACTGATGGGTCATCCGGGACAGTCCGGATGGACTGATCAGTCCATACGTACTGATTGGGTCGAGTTTTCATGGACTGATCAGTTCATACGTACTGTCCGGACGGACTGATCAGTCCGTGTACTGATTTTGGCCGAGTTTTCATGGACTGATGACCCAAGTCTCGAGTTTTCATGTACTGATGGGTCATCCGGGACAGTCCGGATGGACTGATCAGTCCATACGTACTGATTGGGTCGAGTTTTCATGGACTGATCAGTCCATACGTACTGTCCGGACGGACTGATCAGTCCGTGTACTGATTTTGGCCGAGTTTTCATGGACTGATGACCCAAGTCTCGAGTTTTCATGTACTGATGGGTCATCCGGGACAGTCCGGATGGACTGATCAGTCCATACGTACTGATTGGGTCGAGTTTTCATGGACTGATCAGTCCATACGTACTGTCCGGACGGACTGATCAGTCCGTGTACTGATTTTGGCCGAGTTTTCATGGACTGATGACCCAAGTCCCGAGTTTTCATGAACTGATGGGTCATCCGGGACAGTCCGGATGGACTGATCAGTCCATACGTACTGATTGGGTCGAGTTTTCATGGACTGATCAGTCCATACGTACTGTCCGGACGGACTGATCAGTCATTGTACTGAGTTTGGCCGAGATTTCATGGACTGATGACCCAAGTCCCGAGTTTTCATGAACTGATGGGTCATCCGGGACAGTCCGGATGGACTGATCAGTCCATCATGTACTGATTGGGTCGAGTTTTCATGGACTGATCAGTGCATACGTACTGTCCGGACGGACTGATCAGTCCGTGTACTGAGTTTGGCCGAGTTTTCATGGACTGATGACCCTAGTCCCGAGTTTTCATGTACTGATGGGTCATCCGGGAACAATAATTTAAGCCAACCTTAACAATTTCCTCTAGATAGGTACGCAACACAGACCCCAGATCCAGTCAACGAGCATTAGTTTGCTCGTGAAGCAACTGAGAAGGATAGGTGGTTTGACGTTGGGTGCGGGAGCACAGAGCCATCAAACACTAGCTATCCAATCACCACTCATGCACCGTACGTTCCTTGCCCCGCTAACATCAATCTTTCCAACCACTCTCGAGATGAAAATCAGAAGAGCAACTGGAAGACGGACGAAACCAGGACAAGTCCACACAAGCGCGAAAAAATCAGGGGCAAAACGGTCCGCCGGAAAAGTTGCCGGAAAAGTCGCCGGAAAAGTCACCGGTGACAGTCCCGGCCATCGGACCCCAACCCAACCATCCGATCATGCTGCACCAAGCACTCGGACATATCCCACACCCAGTCCGACTCCCACCCTCAGGATAGGCACAGAGAGTGCCTACCCCTTATATATACAAAACACTTTTTTT
Organism: Moricandia moricandioides; assembly: GCA_905132885.1. Classification (NCBI taxonomy): domain Eukaryota; kingdom Viridiplantae; phylum Streptophyta; class Magnoliopsida; order Brassicales; family Brassicaceae; genus Moricandia; species Moricandia moricandioides. Next base: position 279,119 of record CAJHQQ010000226.1, read on the forward strand.
CAGACTTTCACCAGTAGACATTGACTTTGTTCCGGGAGGAAAATCGATGTAAAAAAAAAAATACATCGAATTTGAATCTGATTTTTTGCATGCTTCATAAGCATGGTTAAAGCTATTTTCTGGTAAATTTTCATAATTTTCCAATGCTTCTAACCACCTCATTTGCACGCTACAATGCCCGGGCTCTCATGGTCTTAACGGATGCCTATATAAACTTTTGATTGAAACTTGACATCCTAAACTCTTTGTTTCAATGTTTCTGATGTTTCCTTTCAGAAAAGTTTGTTCAAAAATATTAATTTTGATTTTTTTTCCTTCACGGATGATTTTGGCTGTCCGTGGGCTGTCCGTGTGCTGTCCGTGGGCAGTACGCATGGACTGATCAGTCCATGTACTGATTTTGGCCGAGTTTTCAGGGACTGATCAGTCCATGTACTGATTTTGGCCGAGTTTTCATGGACTGATGGGGTTTTCATGTACTGATGGCAGTCCGGATGGACTGATCAGACCGTGGGGTGTCCGTGGGGTGTCCGTGGGCTGTACGCATGAACTGATCAGTCCATACGTACTGTCCGGACGGACTGATCAGTCCGTGTACTGATTTTGGCCGAGTTTTCATGGACTGATGACCCAAGTCCCGAGTTTTCATGTACTGATGGGTCATCCGGGACAGTCCGGATGGACTGATCAGTCCATACGTACTGATTGGGTCGAGTTTTCATGGACTGATCAGTCCATACGTACTGTCCGGACGGACTGATCAGTCCGTGTACTGATTTTGGCCGAGTTTTCATGGACTGATGACCCAAGTCCCGAGTTTTCATGTACTGATGGGTCATCCGGGACAGTCCGGATGGACTGATCAGTCCATACGTACTGATTGGGTCGAGTTTTCATGGACTGATCAGTCCATACGTACTGTCCGGACGGACTGATCAGTCCGTGTACTGATTTTGGCCGAGTTTTCATGGACTGATGACCCAAGTCTCGAGTTTTCATGTACTGATGGGTCATCCGGGACAGTCCGGATGGACTGATCAGTCCATACGTACTGATTGGGTCGAGTTTTCATGGACTGATCAGTCCATACGTACTGTCCGGACGGACTGATCAGTCCGTGTACTGATTTTGGCCGAGTTTTCATGGACTGATGACCCAAGTCCTCGAGTTTTCATGTACTGATGGGTCATCCGGGACAGTCCGGATGGACTGATCAGTCCATACGTACTGATTGGGTCGAGTTTTCATGGACTGATCAGTCCATACGTACTGTCCGGACGGACTGATCAGTCCGTGTACTGATTTTGGCCGAGTTTTCATGGACTGATGACCCAAGTCCCGAGTTTTCATGTACTGATGGGTCATCCGGGACAGTCCGGATGGACTGATCAGTCCATACGTACTGATTGGGTCGAGTTTTCATGGACTGATCAGTCCATACGTACTGTCCGGACGGACTGATCAGTCCGTGTACTGATTTTGGCCGAGTTTTCATGGACTGATGACCCAAGTCCCGAGTTTTCATGTACTGATGGGTCATCCGGGACAGTCCGGATGGACTGATCAGTCCATACGTACTGATTGGGTCGAGTTTTCATGGACTGATCAGTCCATACGTACTGTCCGGACGGACTGATCAGTCCGTGTACTGATTTTGGCCGAGTTTTCATGGACTGATGACCCAAGTCTCGAGTTTTCATGTACTGATGGGTCATCCGGGACAGTCCGGATGGACTGATCAGTCCATACGTACTGATTGGGTCGAGTTTTCATGGACTGATCAGTCCATACGTACTGTCCGGACGGACTGATCAGTCCGTGTACTGATTTTGGCCGAGTTTTCATGGACTGATGACCCAAGTCCCGAGTTTTCATGTACTGATGGGTCATCCGGGACAGTCCGGATGGACTGATCAGTCCATACGTACTGATTGGGTCGAGTTTTCATGGACTGATCAGTCCATACGTACTGTCCGGACGGACTGATCAGTCCGTGTACTGATTTTGGCCGAGTTTTCATGGACTGATGACCCAAGTCCGAGTTTTCATGTACTGATGGGTCATCCGGGACAGTCCGGATGGACTGATCAGTCCATACGTACTGATTGGGTCGAGTTTTCATGGACTGATCAGTCCATACGTACTGTCCGGACGGACTGATCAGTCCGTGTACTGATTTTGGCCGAGTTTTCATGGACTGATGACCCAAGTCCCGAGTTTTCAATGTACTGATGGGTCATCCGGGACAGTCCGGATGGAACTGATCAGTCCATACGTACTGATTGGGTCGA